>JAGDYQ010000014.1:3666798-3781798 GCA_021962125.1 Bulinus truncatus
CTACATTTCCTAACATAATATATGAGACGGAACATTCTTTGTATCATGTGAAGACCAATCGTCATGTTTTTTTCCTCCCTCACTATTATCATTATGTTCCTGTTTTAACTGATCTTAATGTCCGTGTGTCTGTTGATGGAACAATCAAAACGTATTTTCGTTAAGGTACAACGTAGGGACCAATCAGATATCAAATAACACAGTAGGGTTTGGGGGGGGGGCGGGGGAAGATTCTAGTGTTTTGATAAAATCCGCTATATAACGGGGGTTGATGCACTGCTCACTCTAAGCGTCTTGCTAAACGCGCACACACACGTGCCAACAGAGCGCACAATAATTTTGTACTTAATCATCACATTTAACATCATTCTAGAAACTAAATTTTGCACATAAATGGGAATTTCATGGCAATTTTAAAATCTAGTCGACAAAGTGTAACTCTTCAGATATGTAAAACTATAAATTGTATATTACACTTCACTCTATATTAGTTGATCCTTCACGTTTTATGACATGCTTCTGTTGTGCCATTTTTTTGAATAAAGTAATATTGTTAGTAGTTGACAGTTTTTAAACAGGAAAAAGTAAAATGTTCAATGTCGAAAATAAATTTGTGTACATTACTTAAAAAAAAGCTTCTTGTACTTGTACCTGCACCCATAAACTATAATATATAACGTATAAAATAGTCCATTTCCATAATTCTCTAACCATAATCCCCTCTTTTATATTTTTACATTTCCCTAAGCCATGCTGACCTTTCAAAAATCTGGTCACCGTATTTAGCAGACGAGCGATTCAAAAAGAAAGACAAATTATAATTACGAAAGGTTTACTCAATTATTCTGCAGGATATCGATATTTACGTTCGGAGAATGTACTTTAAAACAAACTATTCCTATTCTGAAATTTCTCCACGTTTTAATTGTATCATAGACTTTTGTTGTTGAACTAATTGTATGTGTTCTGTCCCCCCCCCTTCAATTGAGCGCCTCCCTCTTCCACTGTAAAGCCCGAAGCATCCACACCCCTACGGCCCCCACAGCCCGTTTCAACTCACTTTGCGAGAGTCACTCGTGTGATTACAAAGAGCTGCCCGGAGATTTCTACGAAAATAAAATAACAAAATGTGTTCACTTGTAAAACATAAAGAATATCGTTTTTAACCAGACAAAATCACACACACAATTGTAGAAATAATGGACCAAGTTTTTAAACCCAGCAAATTATCTTCTTATAAAGTAGTGTGTGTGTGTGTGTATATATGTATGCATTCTGAATTTAAAATACATGTATTCTGAATTCATCCTTCGTTCAGTTAAAGTGTATCAAGGAAGCCAAGACAGGCGGGAGGCCGAGCGGTTAGATCACTCGATTGTCCAGCTCATCGTCCCAGGATCGATCCCCCCACTAAGAACCAAAATAAATGTTACCAGTTCCTGATGAAAGTTGATTCAAAGTCCCCCAAGTCCTCCCCAGTTTTAAATGGGTACCTAACTTATGTTGGGAAAGTTAAGTCGGGTACCTGACTTATGTTGGGGAAGTTAAGTCGGGTACCTGACTTAGGTTGGGGAAGTTAAGTCGGGTACCTGACTTATTTTGGGGAAGTTAAGTCGGGTACCTGACTTAGGTTGGGGGAGTTAAGTCGGGTACCTGACTTATGTTGACGGAGTTAAGTCGGGTACCTGACTTATGTTGCGGGAGTTAAGTCGGGTACCTGACTTATGTTGGGGGAGTTAAGTCCCATGTATATTCCGTGCTGACACAAAAAGATGAGTTCTGTACTTCATATGCCCCGATGGCCTGTTGAGTTAAAATGCTTGGAACCTCTGGTTTAAATATTACCAAAATTAATACATTTCGCAAGAAAATAGTTTTGTGATTAGCTGCAGTACATTTGAAATGACTTTGTCGACCAGTTTATAGACCAAATAATTTTTAAAAAGTAATTATTAAACATAATGAAACCATTGAATAAGTTCACTTCTTGCATCGTGTAAGATTTCAGTCTGAAAATGTTCACTGTAAATAAAATCAATCTATCCTCGGTCTGGTGATTAAAACTTAATGAATAAATGGGCACAACCACTTTGTGTGGGAGTAGTTTGTTATTGTTTTGAATGGTTTTCATGCGACAGTATTTATACACAGCTGACGGATATAATTTAACGTTTGAGTTATTACATTAACTTTGTTATTACATTGACTTTGTCTATGTGTGTTGTATTTTGTCAAAGTAATGTTACATATGAAGCCAGAAATTGCTCAAGTCTGTAGGCCTGTCTTAGACTGGTGTAAAAATAATAATCTCAAAGTCTGTTTATTTCGTTTGCATGTCTGCTCTGTTCTTGTTTTATCTTTATTAACATGTACGCAGGTAAAAGTCTGTGCATATTGGTCTGTCTGTTCTGTAAGTTTTGATCTGTGCATATTGGTCTGTCTGTTCTGTAAGTTTTGATATCTTGTACCTGCTTATAGCAATGGTTGCCAACTTTGGCTTTTTACATTCGCCTGAAGCCTATTGTGGGGTTGACTCTGATTCACTCAGTGGTTTAGTTCTATTTATTTCATGAATACATCTGCACACAATGGCATTAAAGACATAAAGTATGTCTCACCAAATGACATTAGTGAGGCTCTATAAAATATGTCTCACCAAATGACATTAGTGAGGCTCTAAAGTATGTCTCACCAAATGACATTATCCAGGATCTATAAAGTATGTCTCACCAAATGACATTATCGAGGATCTATAAAGTATGTCTCACCAAATGACATTATCGAGGATCTATAAAGTATGTCTCGCCAAATGACATTATCGAGGCTCACCCTTGGTCTAATTTGTTTTTTCTTTGAACATATAAATATAAGGGAAGTGAGGCACTGCACTTTGGTATGCCACACTTGTATGTGTGTCCAGCCTCGCTCTGTGTCAGTCTGTATTTATGTGTGTCCAGCCTCGCTCTGTGTCAGTCTGTATTTATGTCTGCCCAGCCTCACTCTATGTCAGTCTGTATTTGTGTATGTCCAGCCTGGCTCTGTGTCAGTCTGTATTTATGTCTGCCCAGCCTCGCTCTATGTCAGTCTGTATTTGTGTATGTCCAGCCTGGCTCTGTGTCAGTCTGTATTTATGTGTGCCCAGCCTCGCTGTATGTCAGTCTGTATTTACTCACAAAGCCACCATGTAAATGAATCGAGCTAATGATATTTTCTTGGGTCACCAGACAACGCCACCGAACCATTCATTTGTGGTTTTGACTTCATTTTTGAATCCCTGATGAAATTGAACGTCAGTCGCTACCAAGCAAGCAATTAAACCGGCATCAAGTGCTCATAGAGGGCCAGCGCTGGGGTCGATTACTCCGTCGCCCGATGCCATTCGCGGCCACCTCCAGCCAACGTAGTTACAAGAAAATTAGATTGTTTCGATTATCGACTCCGGAATACGAGGGCTTGCCTTTTTTATGTACCCGTGTAAATATCCGTCCAGCTGTAAGACGAGAGAAGTATCGATGGCGGTGTCGGGGCAAACAATGGCACCAGGAAATAATTGCACTTCTTGTATGGCTCGGAGGAAGTGCTGAGTGGGTGGGGGGGGGGGACTGCTGCTCATGCCAGTGTGTGTGTGTGTCTGTGTGTGTGTGTGAGTCTTGGGGCGCGCGTCTTTTTAAAAATGTAATTGAATAAAATAACACGCTGGAAATGTAGTTTTTACCCCCCCCCCCCTGGCTTCCAGAATGGCTTTTGAAGGTATTAAAAATGTAGGGGATTGTAAAAAGTCAATCTACAAAAAATAAATGTAACTTGATCCATTTTCCTGTCTCTCTCTACCTCTTGAAAAACTCTTGTCTCTCCACATCTCCTGACAGACAGAGAACTTTTTTTTTACAGTTCACTTGATAACTTTTGATTTTAAAAGATTAAATATCAACATAGGAGGAAAATAAAAACAGTGTGTTGGGTAGACCAGGCTAGATAACCATTATAGCCTGCAGATATTTGGAACTGACAGAGTTTAGCATGTATATAGTTGGAACTGACAAAGTGCAGACTATAGATAGTCGGAACTGACCGAGTGCAGCGTGTAGATAGTCGGAACTGACGAGTGCAGCCTGTAGATATTCGGAACTGACGAGTGCAGCCTGTAGATATTCGGAACTGACGAGTGCAGCCTGTAGATATTCGGAACTGACGAGTGCAGCCTATAGATAGTCGGAACTGACGAGTGCAGCCTGTAGATATTCGGAACTGACGAGTGCAGCCTGTAGATATTCGGAACTGACGAGTGCAGCCTGTAGATAGTCGGAACTGACGAGTGCAGCCTGTAGATATTCGGAACTGACGAGTGCAGCCTGTAGATATTCGGAACTGACGAGTGCAGCCTGTAGATATGCGGAACTGACGAGTGCAGCCTGTAGATATGCGGAACTGACGAGTGCAGCCTGTAGATATTCGGAACTAACCGAGTGCAGCATATAGACAGTTGGACCTGTCATAGTACAGTCTGTATTAGAATGAAGACACATAAAACAGACTGGTTACAACCTGAAGACACATTAAACAGACTGGTTACAACCTGAAGACACATTAAACAGACAATAGAATGTATCCATACACCACACCACATCAATAGAATGCATCCATACACCCCAGCACATCATTAGAATGCATCCATACACCCCACCACATCATTAGAATGCATCCATACACCCCACCACATCAATAGAATGCATCCATACACCCCAGCACATCAATAGAATGCATCCATACACCCCAGCACATCAATAGAATGCATCCATACACCCCAGCACATCAATAGAATGCATCCATACACCCCAGCACATCAATAGAATGCATCCATACACCCCACCACATCAATAGAATGTATCCATACACCCCAGCACATCAATAGAATGCATCCATACACCCCAGCACATCAATAGAATGCATCCATACACCCCAGCACATCAATAGAATGCATCCATACACCCCAGCACATCAATAGAATGCATCCATACACCCCAGCACATCAATAGAATGCATCCATACACCCCACCACATCAATAGAATGTATCCATACCCCCCAGCACATCAATATAATGTATCCATACACCCCAGCACATCAATAGAATGCATCCATACACCCCAGCACATCAATAGAATGCATCCACACACCCCACCACATCAATAGAATGCATTCATACACCCCAGCACATCAATAGAATCCATCCATACACCCCAGCACATCAATAGAATGTATCCATACACCCCAGCACATCAATAGAATACATCCATACACCCCACCACATCAATAGAATGTATCCATACACCTCAGCACATCAATAGAATGCATCCATACACCCCAGCACATCAATAGAATGCATCCATACACCCCAGTACATCAATAGAATGTATCCATACACCCCAGCACATCAATAGAATGCATCCATACACCCCAGCACATCAATAGAATGCATCCATACACCCCAGCACATCAATAGAATGTATCCATACACCCCAGCACATCAATAGAATGCATCCATACACCCCACCACATGAATAGAATGCATCCATACACCCCAGCACATCAATAGAATGCATCCATACACCCCAGCACATCAATAGAATGCATCCATACACCCCAGCACATCAATAGAATGCATCCATACACCCCAGCACATCAATAGAATGTATCCATACACCCCAACAAATCAATAGAATGCATCCATACACCCCAGCACATCAATAGAATGCATCCATACACCCCAGCACATCAATAGAATGTATCCATACACCCCAGCACATGAATAGAATGCATCCATACACCCCACCACATCAATAGAATGCATCCATACACCCCAGCACATCAATAGAATGCATCCATACACCCCATCACATCAATAGAATGCATCCATACACCCCACCACATGAATAGAATGTATCCATACACCCCAGCACATCAATAGAATGCATCCATACACCCCAGCACATCAATAGAATGCATCCATACAACCCAGCCATTGAACGATGACGTAACTCAATTAGTTTAGTTTTATCATCCTACAACTATTTCGTCTGAACAAAGTTTTTTATGTGTAATTAAAAACTGGAACGATTAACGTTGACTAATCTAATGGCGTGACTGCTATTTCCACCTTTCACCTCTACTATATTTACTTTAAAACAAGAGATTCTCAAAGTGTGGACGGCGACAAAATTTAAAATTCAAATACAGGATCAAGGGTCCTTTTACTCATACATTCAATTGGAACTCTTTCACTTTTTACCAACTTAAATAATACAATTATACAAGTTTGTTTATTTGCAGAGTGAAAGATGGCGAAGAAAATCTCTATATTAACAAATAATGACAGTTTTATTCTCTTTCTTTTATAATAAGTTGTTTTTTTTGTAGGTAGGTCGCGAAATCAAAACAGTTTTCATAGTTTATCCCGAAGCGTAAAAATGTGAGAACTGTTGTTTTTAATGCATTTATTTTTTTCAATATTTAACATTTCATTCAATGGTCAGTTATGGGTTGATTTTATAAAATGTCAGTCAGAATTGGTTATTTGTATCCATTCATCTTTTTTTTTTGAATGTGATACTATAGACAAAAGTCCAGCCGGTCTCAATGCTAGGTCAATGAACACAGTGCTGCATACAAACACTTCCGCGAGAAAAATAAATGGTTTCATTCTGCAGCCTTTACAAGTGTCCCAAAACCTCAATAGTCTGATAACCACTGGGATATTAGTCTGATAACCACTGGGATATTAGTCTGATAACCACTGGGATATTAGTCTGATAACCACTGGGATATTAGTCTGATAACCACTGGGATATTAGTTTGATAACCACTGGGGTATTAGTCTGATAACCACTGGGATATTAGTTTGATAAACACTGGGGTATTAGTCTGATAACCACTGGGATATTAGTTTGATAAACACTGGGGTATTAGTTTGATAAACACTGGGGTATTAGTTTGATAAACACTAGGGTATTAGTTTGATAAACACTGGGGTATTAGTTTGATAACCACTGGGGTATTAGTTTGATAACCACTGGGATATTAGTTTGATAACCACTGGGGTATTAGTTTGATAACCACTGGGATATTAGTTTGATAACCACTGGGATATTAGTTTGATAAACACTGGGGTATTAGTTTGATAACCACTGGGGTATTAGTTTGATAACCACTGGGATATTAGTTTGATAACCACTGGGGTATTAGTTTGATAACCACTGGGGTATTAGTTTGATAACCACTGGGGTATTAGTTTGATAACCACTGGGGTATTAGTTTGATAACCACTGGGGTATTAGTTTGATAAACACTGGGATATTAGTTTGATAAACACTGGGGTATTAGTTTGATAAACACTGGGATATTTTAACAGATGAATTCGATGAGTCTATTTCGTATGGAAAAATCTTACAAGGAGTGGTAAACATGACCTTGACCTAACACACGGTAGATCTGTCACAGGAACCCTGCAACCCATTCTACATTACCCAGGGTTTGGAGGGAAATCAAAGTCACAGTGACATTTTACGACGAACGTACCCAACAATCTGGGTCGCGTCTGCTATTTAAGGTTTCGTTCCCTCCCGCCTGTGTTGTTCTTGACGTATTTACAAGCAACTGATATTCTACTACAATCTGTAGACCTGTGTCGTCTGGATATCTCACTGAATCTATATTTAGCTCAGTAGTTGTTTTTTTTAAAAATTAATTCTATTCATAGAATGAGAAAACATTGTTGCCACCACACCCATTGACAAATAATTGAAGGGGCAGCATGCAATATTGACCTTTGCTAAAAAAAAAAAGGCTCAAAAGTTTTGTTGGTGCTTTTTCAAGTGATTTGTCAATGACTAAACATGCTGAAGATTGGAAATTAATTTATTTTTCCTGGTCATTTGATTTTGTTGAGCTATAGAAAGAAATTTAGTGTAATGGATTTTCTTCTTTTAAAAAATAGATAAAAAATTGTACGCTGATTTGAGTATAGATCTCAGAATTGACAGAACGTTGTTGGGTTTATACATAGACTTCTAAATCGGTAGCCTAACATGACATCTACATACTCAATAAATCAGTAGTCTTACATGTCATCAACATACACAATAACAAAAGACAAGCGAAGAGGGTAGGCCAATGTTGCACGCAAATCTCAGCCGTTTTTTTTTTCTTAATTCAAATATAAAACTATTTCATCAATATATATATATATATATATATATATATATATATATATATATATATATATATGCACATTTACAGTACTCTATCGAGGTCAGGACCTAAGAGAGGGAAATGGCGGTCTTATGACAAAAATAAAGATATAGAGATATTGATATAAATCAGTCATAGCTAGAAATTCGTTCAATATGGTCTCCATAACCAGATCAGTTTCAATGGGATGTTAAAGGTTGTGCACACTAAATCTAGGTTAATAATTACAAGTAACTTTTTATTTAAGGATTGGTTAAATTCTTTTTTTGTGTTAACGGTTTTAAAAAGGGCAACGGGAAAGCAGCCAGAACACTTTGAGTGGTCCCAATACTTTGAGTGGTCCCAATACTTTGAGTGGTCCCAATACTTTGAGTGGTCCCAATACTTTGAGTGGTCCCAATACTTTGAGTGGTCTCAATACTTTGAGTGGTCCCAACACTTTGAGTGGTCTCAATACTTTGAGTGGTCCCAATACTTTGAGTGGTCCCAACACTTTGAGTGGTCTCAATACTTTGAGTGGTCCCAACACTTTGAGTGGTCTCAATACTTTGAGTGGTCCCAATCCTCCAAGAGCTCCATCGATTATGGGCGTCGCTAGAAATATTCCAGGGGGGGGGGCAAAAATACACATTTTTTAAATTTAACTGACAATGCCATACAGGTTCATTTTTCAATTAAAGTTAAGTATAACATTAATTATTTATATTGATATAAATAAATGCATTTGAAAATTCAAACTTTTTGACAACAAACACAAGAAGGTTTCGATTTTAATTTTTTTTGTTAATTTGGCCTTCTATAACTTGATTAGGCCTTCAAAAATACTCTTGACATTCAGCTTTTTTTTATCTGGCAACTCTTGTTGGTTTAAAATCTTCTGCCACTGAATGAATTTTTTAATTAATGCTAAATTAATTCAGACCCCTGATAAAAAGTATGATTTTAGAGCTGACAATGATGGAAACAGAGTTTTTACATATGCATGGTTATCAGACTATTCAACAGTGGCTTGTATGGAAGCCAAAGCAGTTTCTATAGATGATCAGTTGAACTCATCATTTAGAAGACAATTTAAAAAAAAATCGTAACTAACTGGATCCCATCATTTCTACAATCCTTTTTTGCGGCATGCATGATTTAGCACTTCGTGGAAAAGAATCAAATTCTGGTAATTTTTTATGACCTGGTTCTTGGTAATCATTTGTAAATTGGTTCTTGTAGTGCTAATTATATATCGGCAACTGCGCTAAATACTATAATCGAAATTTTGTGGGTCTCTCATGCGTGATGAAATTGTTCGTGAAGCAAATAATTCAGTTGCATTTTCTACACTTACCAACGAGACAACTGACATTTTTTTCAGGCATTGAGCAGATGTCACTTGGTGTTAGTTTTGTCAAAGAATATAATGGGAAAATGGTGGCTACAGAAGAACTCCTCGGATATATTCCTATATTTGTTGTTTGTTTAGTTATTATTCAAAAACATTCATCGAAGCTAGAAGCTGTGACAAAAAAAATTGCAGTCATTGCATTTAGTTTTACTAGCAGTACAAACATACATTCAAGAATTGTTAACTACATTGGCTGTTGATCGACGGAATTGTGATGAGGTATAAGGAAATTTTTAGAGTTACAAAAGGTGGTTCAGATGACATTGGTGTCGACATTCAACATCCACGACAAACTGGAAGACAAAGAACAGGGAAAATCCAAAAGTTGATTTGCCTGAGGGTTATTTTAGAATAACTGTTTTTATACCCTACTTTGATTCTATTATATTATCGCTGAAAATTCGTTTTTGAATAGAAAATAAACCAGCATTTTCCCTTTTAGTTTTGAATCCCTTTTTGATGACAAAACTAGAAAGACTCGCATTTAAGGATCAAGCCGGGGCTATTGCTGAATATTATGCATTTGACAATTTAATCGAGGAGAGTGAAACCTTGTATGATATATGGAAACGTAAAACTAGTAAAGGGGAAAAACCAGAAACGATGACTATGTGAGGTATTAGATGAACCTTTTTTCCCCCATGATTAAGATGACTTTTTGACAGCATTGGCTCTTCCGGTGTGTGAAGTCCCTGTAAAGATGAGATGAAATCTCTTAGATCCTTTAAACAACTAATGGGACGGTTTTTACGGTGCCCTTCTTTCATCCCCACCATAGCCGTTAGTGCAATGGTCATGGAGGCACCACGGGAGATATAGCGGGGACGCAACCCATGACCTGAAATATCCATTGGTCATCACCGGAGATCGAACCGAGGACCCTCAGGTCGACAATCGAGTGTTTTATCACCCTCCTCCCCCCCCCGGCTCTTCTAGTAACAACAGGCACAATCGAGAGATCATTTAGCACTCTAAGACCAGTAAAAACGTGGCTACGCTCAACAACAGGTGATGATCGTTTACCTGGTCTTTGTATGATGAGCGTCAAAAATTTAAAGAAATTGTCATCAAATGATTTTATCAAATACCAAGACGTTTACAAGTTTTGTTCCAGAATAAATAGTTTAAAATTACTATATTATTGCTGTATCAGTGTAATTTATAATTTTATACTCTATTTTATTAGTATAGGTAGCTGTTCTACAATGAAACCATTATTTTAAAAATTACAATAATGTAATCAGTTATAATTGCAGATATAATTCTTTTTTATGTTTGATATATGTACATTGTCTTCAATGTAATAAACTTTCAGGAAATTGAGTTCAGTTTTATTGTGACAACTTTATGACATTTTTCCAAATTGTTGGAGGGGGGGGAGGGCAAATGTCCCCCTTGCCCCCCCCCCCCCCGAACACGCCCATGCCATCGATGCTGATTTTTTTTTCTTTTTTGCTGTACACTTTAAGGTAATGGGGTATAATCGTCCACTACTGTCATAGTTTATCTTTTAGACAAGATCAGGTCCTAACATTCTTGAGATATTCTTTATTGTAGTCAGTCGACTAGGGAACATTTTGGTAACTGAACGATTACTTGTGGATACTATTAGCTTGTGGACACTATAAGCGTGTGGACACTATAAGCGTGTGGACACTATTAGCTTGTGGACGCTATAAGCTTGTGGACACTATTAGCTTGTGGACACTATTAGCTTCTGGACACTATAAGCGTGCGGACACTATTAGCTTGTGGACACTATTAGCTTGTGGACGCTATTAGCTTGTGGACGCTATAAGCTTGTGGACACTATTAGCTTCTGGACACTATTAGCTTCTGGACACTATAAGCGTGCGGACACTATTAGCTTGTGGACACTATTAGCTTGTGGACGCTATTAGCTTGTGGACGCTATAAGCTTGTGGACACTATTAGCTTCTGGACACTATTAGCTTCTGGACACTATAAGCGTGCGGACACTATTAGCTTGTGGACACTATTAGCTTGCGGACACTATTAGCTTGTGGATACTATTAGCTTGTGGACACTATTAGCTTGTGGACACTATTAGCTTGCGGACACTATTAGCTTGCGGACACTATTAGCTTGTGGACACTATTAGCTTGTGGACACTATTAGCTTGCGGACACTATTAGCTTGTGGACACTATTAGCTTGTGGACACTATTAGCTTGTGGACACTATTAGCTTGCGGAAACTATTAGCTTGTGGACACTATTAGCTTGTGGACACTATTAGCTTGCCAACTTTCAAGAGGGAAAATGTCTGTCACCATGAAAAAAAATATTAAGAATATTATTCTATGTCTGTCTGTACGTTCTCATTTCACCATCTTTCACACACACTTTCTACGACCATCTGATTGGTGGATTTTCTGGTCATTTCACTACGTCAGCGGCTTATAATCTTGAATCCTTGTTTCAAGTCAGACTTCTATTGATGTTACTTTCTATTTTCCTGCAGACAAAAAAGAACTATTAAATTTCTTTCTTAAAATATATTTTATTTTGATACTTTTAAGATAATGATACGTGTATTTGAACAGTTTATCAGTAACAACCTATAAACAGAAGGGGGGCGGGACAGTTTCTTTACGAGCCTTGCTGTTATTTCTATGTATTATTCCAATACTTTGTTCACTTTACTTTTTTGACTTATCAACTATACTCCATGACTTGACTTATCAACTATACTTCATGACTTATTTCATTGTGCAAACAAGAGGGTGTAATGTTTCAAATTGCAGGCATAAACCATCTCTTCACCAATACAACAAACAATGGTTGAATTATACAATAATCACTTACACACGCAAAAGATAGAAAATTGTTCAAGAAATGACGCATCCAAATATGTCGGTCGTCTTGGGAGAAAGATCTTAAGTCAACAGTGAATAAAATATTCACAAGATCAAGATACAAACAACCTACAATTAGAAATCACTAGGGAGCGACCGATATGCCTTTTTACCGATAGTCCGATACTGATATTTTTCCCCAGCATTTTTACCGATACCGATACCGATATTTTGCTATTAATGAAAGGGTGTCTTGCAGATGAAGAAGATTAGAAGAACAAAAGATTTGAAAAGACAGACCGGATGACCGAAGTCAGAAACACAAACCATGCCTGCATAATCTCAGAAATCTGCATGTTTATTGTTTAAAATTAAACTTATAACAAACAATTTGTTGTTTTTTTGCTTTTTACTTGTACACAAACAGAAAAAAAAGATAAAGTTGTAAATAATAAATGTCAAACTAAAAAAGTAAAAATGTATTAATTGTTAATTGTAACTTCACTAACTTGTGAAGTTGTGATGAATTAAAATACTTTCTCAAGCTGTCTTTTAAATTTTTACTGAATTTACTTGAAGCAGAATTTAAAAACTTTGAAAAATTTAAACACTTAATTGTATCAGTAAATCACTTCACTGAGGTGAAATGAAGCGGCGCACGCGAAAGCGTTTCACGATAAATGCGAAAACGGTTAAACACCCAAATCAAGGACACTATAAAACTGTTCCTCTAATGGGAGACAATTTTAAAGGGGAAAGATGGTTGTGCAGTGTAAACACTGTCGAACTGAGTGTTTGATCCCAAGGGGAAAACCAAGATTTTTTCAGACCATGGGGAATGTTTTCTTCATGTCTCCCATTATGCCACCATGGAGATTCCATTATCGACTATGGTGGGGATAAAACAATGGCACTACAAAAAAGGTCAAATTAGTCGTTTATAGGATCTAAGAGATAAACATCTCATCCTTACAGGATTCACAGATCATCAAATACAGTTAAAGGACATTGTAAGAATTTTGTGAAAACAGTCCTTATTCATATGGAGCTAACAGTGCAGAAAATACAAATGTAAATAATAGATTATTAAATCTAAAGAGAAATAGAAAATAAATCTAAGACAAATGATTATCTAAAAATACATTTTTATTTTTGTATTTCTTTGATTGAAAAAACAGGACTAAATACAGAAACAAATAAAGGAAAAACCCAGATTTGAAACACTGTTCCAGAAAATGTGATCTCAAAAAATATATTTAAAAAAATACAAAGAATTGTAAAACACATGGGTAATTTTACCTCTTTATACAAAGAAACCTCTTTATTTAAAGATATACGTTTCCATCTTTATATAAAGATACATGCGAAAGTTTATCTCTGTATTTACATTTAATATGATAGTAGGAAAAAAAAGAACATAACAAGAGTTTTGAACATAAAAATGTAAGCACATATAAAAATGATAAAATTAAAAAAACAAAAAAAAAACTTTTTTAAATATTACAAAGTATGAAAGCTGTAGGCAATAACACATAGATAAAAGAAAATGTGCTAACTAGATGAAAAGAAACTATGATGAATGACAAGTTAACATTAGTTTAAAAAAATTATAATCTGAATAAAATTTTCAAAATGATAAGATTAATATAAGATTTTGAAATGAAAAAAAAGGTATATACAAAGTTAACCCTATCTGTGCTGTGCTCATTTTATAATACCAGTGACACCTGGGTGAATCACGTGATCAATTAATAAGAATTTGATCATTAGGCAATTCCACAAAAACTAAAGAGTGCATTCAATGTTCAATATCAGTAGCAGCATTAAAGGGTGACCATATCTCTTAGGGGGAGAGGACGGCAAACATAGAGATTTAGTAGCCTATCCCTCTCAAGGTTTGTACCCAACAAATATAATGACAATCAAAAGAAGTATTTCAAGTCTGATTTTTCAGTAACAACATTTTGATAAAAAAAAAACAATACATAACAATAATTTCAACTGGTAAAGTGAAGTTTTTAAAAAAAATTAAAAATATTTGTAAAAGTTATTTAATGAAATATTTGGTTTTTTTTCTTATTAAAGATAAATTAACAATTACACTTTAATCTTCCTGGGTTTGTTTATTCTAAAAAATGTTATTTAAAAAAATTCTTGAGATATAAAAAAAATTGTATTACCAGATATAATAAAACAAGTCAGTTCAAATATTTAATAACACTGTAGTATGATTTGTAGAAAGATAATGATGCATATTTTAATAAATACAGAAGAATTTCAATTGTTTTTGTTAGTCTGCCTGAAACTTAATTCATAACACCAGCTTTTTACTATTATTAGTGTAGCCATAGTGTACTCTAGAGCAATCTTGATAGTTGTTTCAAGTCAAAAACAGTACAGCGCAGGGGCGGATCTAGACAACTTTGACCAGGGGGGATGGGGGGCAAAACTGAAATGTTATTTTTCATTGTTGATAATTGGTCTTAGAACAAAGAAATATTTCGATAATTTAATGATGTCTTACCTAAACTTGCAGTAATGAATGGTGGGGGGGGCTAAACCGCCTTAAGTACTGCACATAGTTATTTCAAAATATCAGGTTGTTATGAGCTATTCCATCGTTTTGTATGTCTGCTATGCAAGTCTCTATAACAATACAAGTCAAGTTGTTTTATGACCCGTCAGAGTTGAACAATACAATCAATTTCATGTTTCCTAAAAGCTGTACATTTTTTTCTAAAAAAATTTTTGACATTTTTGCATTACAGTCATCATGTTTTTGCAAGCAAATGTTACACAAAAAATTCATTTAAAAGTATTCATTTAGAAACATATCAGAATACATTTCTCAAGTAAAAAAAATGAAATTCACAATAAGGAAACTCAGTCCATCAAAGATGTCAAATCAAACATTCAAAATTACTATAGTCCACAATAGTGTAGAAATCATGCAATTTCATGAAGATTTTTCACTAAGAAGGCGTCAAGACACTAACATAAAATTTTCACCATAGCTATTACTTGTCAAGGTAAAAAAGTGCGCAAAATATGAAAAGTGTGAATTACTGTCCACTTGGTCATCTGGGGGTCGCAATGCATGTATGATGCTTAACGGGCCCACCATGAGTACTATTATTGATTAACAGGAATTCTCTATCAAAAAATAATAAACACATATATGGTACTTACTAATTGTATAACAAACATCATTTCGTGTCTTATAGGTTCTTGGCTATACCGGGTCAAATATTGATGAAAACTGTCTGAAGTGCAATGTTTGGGCGTTCTGTGTGCAAGCTACACTTGAGATAAATACATCACTCAACTTAGAATAAAACAATGAGTAAACACTGAAAATTTCAGCCTGACACCGCTTTTAGCTTTTGAAATATTCATGTTCAAATATCCGGAAAATGTAAATGTCATGCAAACTCGCGACTACCCTTAAAAAATTTAAAAATCATATTTCAGAAAGTTTTTGACTAAATGGCCTGAAATTTTCAGGAATCACTCACCTTTGAATGTACCACAAGCCCTAAAAATTTCAGAAAGATCTGAGGGGGTCTAGTGAACACCACTGGTTGAGTTGACATGGAATGACCCCAATATGTTATAGCAAGTGTTTGTATAAGCTAGACATTAAAATATCATTTGAATTACACATAGTACATTGATTGTATCAACTGATGCCTGATCATGTTACTTTCATTAATAAAAGTTTTTGGCATTGTGAGCATTAAAAGAACTTTTCTCCGGTATGAATTAATGGGTGTGTTGCCAAGCGCCATCTGTGAGAAAACCAATTTGACATACTCAACATTTAAATGGTTTTTCTCCAGTATGAATCATTTGATGTCTATTCAAGTGCCCTCTGTGAGTAAAACATTTCTGACAAACTGGACATTTAAGGGTAGCCTTAAATTGTTATTATCCAGTATGAATTAACTGATGTTTGATAAAGCTCCTTTTCTCAGTAAGACTTTTCTGACATACTGGGCATTTAAATGGTTTTTCTTCAGTATGACATGACAGGTTAGCAATCAATGTCTTTTTATAAGTTAAACTTATCTGACATAATGTACATTAAAATGATTTCTCTCCTGAATGAATTATCTGATATGCATTCAAGGCCCCTTTCTGTGTATAACCTTTATGTCATAGTGTACATTTAAAGGGTTTTTCTCTACTATGATACATTAAGTGTCTGTACAAGTTCTTTCTAAGAGTAAACCGTTTCTGGCATAATGTACATTGAAACAGTTTTTCTCCTGTATGAATTAATTGATGTGAGATCAAACTCTTTCTCTTTGTAAAACTTTTCTGACAGAACGAACTGTAATGATTTTTCTTTGCTGTGAAATGATAAGTGTACATTCAAGCTTACTCTATGAGTGAAACTTTTCTGACACAATGTACATTGAAACGGTTTTCTCCATTATGAATTATTTGATGTCTATTTAAGTGCCCTCGTCGAGTAAAACATTTCTGACAAACTGGACATTTAAAGGTAGCCTTAAATGGTTTTTCTTCAGTGAATTAACTGATGTGCGGTCAAGGACCTTCTTTGCTTAAAACTTTTCTCACAAACTGAACATTTAAATGGTTTTTCTCCAGTATGAGTTATTTGGTGTGCGATCAAGTTTCTTTTATAAGTGAAACTTGTGTTGCATTGTGAACATTTAAATGGTTTCTCTCCTGTATGAATTACCTGATGTGCATTCAAGGGCCTTTCTGGGTATAACTTTTATGGCATAATGTACATTTATAGGGTTTTTCTCTACTATGATACATTAAGTGTCTGCACAAGTTCTTTCTAAGAGTAAAACGGTTGTGACATAATGTACATTGAAATAGTTTTTCTCCTGAATGAAATAATTGATGTGAGATCAAACTCCTTCTCTTTGTAAAACTTTTCTGACAGAATAAACACTGAAATGATTTTTCTTTGTTGTGACATGATAAGTGTACATTCAAGCTTACTTCTTCAGTATGAATTAATTGGTGTGCGGTCAAGCTCCTTTTCTCAGTAAAACTTTTCTGACACAATGTACACTGAAATGGTTTTTCTCCAATATGCAATAATAAGTGTCTGATCATGTTTCCTTTACTATTAGAACTTTTCTGACACAATGTACATTGAAATGGTTTTTCACCAGTATGAATCATTTGATGTCTACTTAAGTGCCTTCTTTGAGTAAAACATTTCTGACAAACTGGACATTTAAATGGTTTCTCTCCAGTATGAGTTATTTGGTGTGTGGTCAAGGTGCTTCTATGAGTAAAACTTTTCTCACAAACTGAACATTTGTATGGTTTTTCTCCAGTGTGAGCTAATAGGTGTGAGTTCAAGTTACTTTTATAAGCAAAATGTGTTGCATTGTGAACATTTAAATAGTTTCTCTCCAGTATGAGTTATTTGATGTGTGGTCAAGGTGCTTCTTTGAGTAAAACTTTTCTCACAAACTGAACATTTAAATGGTTTCTCACCAGTATGAGTTATTTGGTGTGTGGTCAAGCCCCCTCTCAGAGTAAAACGTTTCTCACAAACTGAACATTTAAATGGTTTCTCTCCAGTATGAGTTATTTGGTGTGTGGTCAAGGTGCTTTTTTGAGTAAAACTTTTCTCACAAACTGAACATTTAAATGGTTTCTCACCAGTATGAGTTATTTGGTGTGTGGTCAAGGTGCTTTTTGTGAGTAAAACTTTTCTCACAAACTGAACATTTAAATGGTTTCTCTCCAGTATGAATTATTTGGTGTGTGGAAGGCCCTTCTTTGAGTAAAAGTTTTCTGACAAACCTTACATTTAAATGGATTTTCTTCTGGGTGATTTAACTGGAACATGGTTGAATTTCTTAATCTAAGTCAATTTTTTCAGTTTATAGAATATTAAATGCTTTTCATTTAACCAAAAGTGTAGAGTTAATACCATGGAACTTTCCTAGCACTGCCATACAAGATAATACATTTTCCATCTAATCAGCTGTTGTCCTGGGGTTCTTAAAACACAAAACTGAAATGGCTTTGCAATCTTCTATGTCACATCTTAAGTGAACATCAAGCTTTTGTTTAAATCAGCGTTTGAAATAATCAAGACTGGTAAACAAAATTTTTGCTTTTTAACAGAAAGTCTGTTTTATTGAATTCTTTTTAGAAGTCCATGATTTGTTATAATATGTCATTTTAAATATAAAAGCAATTAGTCCAAAAGACTAATTTCTTTAAAGAGGAATGCATTCGTTCATAACTTCACTTCTAGTGGTGGCTTCTGTGGAATAGAAAAAAATTAAAACCTAGTAAATATTTACTGTTTAAATGAATTTAATAATTTTGGTAACTTTTCATTCAGTCTAGTGTCACTCTTCTTAATGCATCCAATCTTTCTATAATTGGTAAATATTCTTGTAAAATGCTTTATAATGTGTTATTGTTGTATCTCTTCGGAAGGCTAAATCTTTTGAGTATTGTGAGCTTAGTATCTAAGTACTCTTCAACTATTATTCTCAAACTGACACATGTGTCCATTAATGAAGACAATCAAAGGCACCATTTAACAAGTTAACATTTATTTACATGACATAAGCAAAATTATTGGAATCGATCCATG
Source organism: Bulinus truncatus (assembly GCA_021962125.1). Taxonomy (NCBI): domain Eukaryota; kingdom Metazoa; phylum Mollusca; class Gastropoda; family Planorbidae; genus Bulinus; species Bulinus truncatus. Next base: position 3,685,861 of record JAGDYQ010000014.1, read on the forward strand.
TAAGAAAATATAAGTCCATATTAACACTTCCACTCTACTTCACTAATAACTGTTTCAGAAACACCCAACTTGTACATTACATCTTTTCCTTAGCTGTCCTAACACTCACTGATGTATTTTCTCTAACTACTTTACCCACTGGTCAGCATTTTCACTTGCCCTCATTTTCTCCACTAGCACACTTTTCATGTTGACTAAAAACTCACAACATGCACTGACTACAGTAAATATAACAGAGTTATGACAGTTATCTATTATATTTTTTTACTTAATTATAAATTGGAAGTGTCTTATGTTTACTAGCCCTTATATATTTATATATTTTCATATATTTTTATGTGTATATTAGAAGATTGCTTCACACTCTTTGGTGGGAATGTTTAAAGCTCACTACAAAAACTGTCTTGTTGGTGGTTCATAAGAACATCTCATCCTTTCAAATGACTTGTACAATTTAAATCTATTTATTTTATTCTTATGTATTGTAGCGGTTAGAATTTACCCCCCTCCCACCTCTCCACTCCTCTCTACACCAACAGGTGAAACTCCACCCCCCAACAAGTGACCAGTCTTAGTTGACCATATTATGTAATCCAAGGTCATGGTCATTAAGAACAGTCTTACAACATAACACAAAGCCAGTTAAGAATCAAAGAATTAGAATTAGAAAAAAATTAAGGGATAGCCAGCTCAATAACCCCACTACTCACCACCTCACAGTCAACCATAGATCATAGTCTTGCAAATAGGATAGCTCACTATAAATACCATTTATTTGATGAACAGAAGACAATGATCGAAAATTCCTTACTAAATTTGAACGTGACATGAAAGAACTCGACTTCCCTAATCCAAAATGGACATATTTTTATTAGGTAAATCTTTCACTAGTGACATTTCCCTCAAGATATGTTTAAATCAGGACAGTTACCAGGTAGCTAGATAACAGCTCCTAAGGACATACGGACAGACAGAAGCAAGTTTTAGGAAGGCATTTCATCAGACAACACTACACAAGGACGACAACCCCCAGACATATTTCGACAAATTAGGTACTGCGTTAGACAAGTGGCTGCAATATGCCAAGGTAGAAAGGACATTCAAATCCTTTAGGACATTTTTCTAGTTAGATAAGGCCATTAACTCCTGCCACCCTGAACTGAAGTCATTCATTTTAGAAAGAGCAGGGCTGGGAGCCGGTGTCTGTGGTGTCGGTAGTTTTTGCCGGTGTCGGCATTAGTACTTTGCCCGGTGTCGGTATTTGTATTTTGTCCGGAGTTGGTGTTGACATTTGTATTGTCCGGAGTCGGTTCAGTGTCGGCGCAAAAACATCCCCTAAAAAATACTAGAACTTTAATTAAATAATCCAGAACAACGTCAGATAGTTCTTAGCCAATCTTTAATTTAAAGTTTTCTTAAGTTCTTTATTTTTAAATAAATACTCATCACCGCACAACATCTGTCGATGTAATAAGTGATCAGGTGTTAAGTCCAACTGTCCAGTGTATCTTAACTGAATTTAAATTTATTTCAAGTTTAGTTTGCTGTTGTACTCGTTTTTTTTTACTAAGACTAATTATATTACTAATAATAGTAATAAGTCTAACATTAGGTACTTCAATGAGAAAAATTCAAAACAGTAATATAATATGTTTAATTCGATAGAGCTGGTTGCAAGCTTTCCAATGATACCAAACTTAGTATTCTATGTCTTTAGAACAGATGTTATCACCGGCGGCGGAGCGAAATATTTTAAGGGGGCAAGCCAAAATTCAAGGGGTGCGCCCCCTTGAAAATTTAAGGAGGGGCAAGACAAAATATGACCGAAAGACAAATTTTACCCCTTAATTCTATAATAGAATAATATAGCAAGTATTTAATCGATATTATTAAAAAATAATATATTAAAAAAATAAAAATGAACATTGAGCACTTCTGTCGTCAACTGATTCGTAATGTCAGTTTGTTTACAAATTTAATAGTGAAATTAGATCAGAAAATTACTGATAATTATCATGAATGATGATGAATATGAAACCGAAAACGGTAAACTCAATAAACAAAAAGTAATTTATGAAGAGATAATAATTAATTGTATTTTCTTTAAAAATTACATTTGCCGTCATTCGGTAGATGGCAATACTTCTCTATACTTAAAAGACGCATTTGCTATCTATCTGTCTGTTCCCATAAAACTCAAGATCCAGACAACCAAATAACGTGAAATTTGTACACGCAGGCGCAACCGGGGGGCAGTGGGGGTGGGGGCTTGAGCTCCCCCAGGCCAAATCATCAATACATAATTTACGTTATAAAGTTACAAAAAGACTGTCAAACTGTCTCAAAATGTTAGCCAGCATTTTTTGCTGGTTGCGCCACTGGGTACACGTACAAAATTACATATGGGAATGTTCTTAAACAGGTTTCGTTCCATCTCAATGGGTACTTTAATTGTAATTAATTATTTTGGATATCAAAGGCATAAAAATTGGCAAATTTTTACCCCGATTTCAGGTTTTACGAGCTTCTCTCCCTCATAGACTTACTTAAATCTGATTGGTATGGGGAACCAAATATCACATTACTTACTACATTATTACATTCCATTCCTTCATCCATAGGAATTGTCATCTTTTGATAGTCATGCATAAGAGAGAGAGGGAGGAAAGAGAGAGGGAGGGAAAGAGGGAGGGAGGGAGAGAGGGGGAGGGAGGGAGGGAGGGAAGATGGAGAGAGAGGGAGGGGGAGAGAGAGAGAGGGAGAGAGAGGGAGGAGGGAAAGAGGGAGGGAGGGTAGGGAGAGAGAGAAGAACTGCCAAAAACGTTGTGTATCACATTGCTTTAAGATAAATGTACCCTTTTATTGCAATTTGCATGCAAATAAATCCTTTTATACACGTCTTATTTTAAATCTTAATTAAACGTCAAATTATGCTTCTTAAATAAACAGAAAACATTATTTTAAACCCGGGCAAAGCCGGGTACTTGCAACTAATTTTAAAATATGCCACAACAAATCTCAATAATGTGATTACTGTAAAATGTCAATTAATTATAATTTCTTTCAAATATTAAATTTAAGAAATAAATCAAATAAATCAAATGAATTATGAAAATGATACATATAAACTAAAATGAATTACAAAGTTAAAAAAGTTAAAATTTTAGGGGGCAGACTGGAAATTCAAAGGGGGCGCTTGAAAATTTATTACTTTTGAACTATTTAAGTTATAGGCCTCAATCTTTTTTATAATTCAAAACAATGTTATGAGTATAATAAACATTATATTTTATTAAACACTTTATAAAAATAAATGATTGAGGTGGCCGACAGCTGAAAATTTTCACAATTATTTATATATTAGGTGCATAAGAAAAGAATATATGATTATAATTTTCCGCACCTATTTTTTAAAACCCTTTCATGTTTCACTTAAAGTTTCCATTTGTCACGTAAGTCATTTCTGGACATCTGTATCTGCATGAATATTATTACTATTAGTCTAATACTAACACCCTCTCTTAAACACTATACTAGACTGTAGACTATTATGTATTATCCAAGTAGACTAATTTTAAATTTACATACTGTTTTGTTGAATATTCATTCTATATTTAAAAAAATATTCTTAAGCCATTCATTGTAGACCTTATTACAAATAATTGTTTCTTTATACTGTATATGTTGAATAATGTTGACTTTTTAACCTTATCATTTTTCTAATACTACAAGTTTAATTGTCTATTATACTAGCAATTAGTTATTAGTAAATATTAGTTGGCTAATTTACATACTGTTTTGTAGTATAATCATTTTAATCATCATTTATTAATAAGAAAAAATGATAATTCTGAATACCTAGAGCTAGAGAGATTAATTTCAATGCTTTTATATTTACTTTCAAAATAATATTAGGCCTATCAGTATTTGCTAATGATTTTTTTTTATAGCTTATAAAAAATTCTTAGCATTTTACTCTTATTTCTTTTTCTTGATATGTGTTTTCTTTGGACTTTGTAAACAACCAAACATATGATTAACATAACATTCTTAATTTATATGTATGTCAGTTTCTGCTCAAAACAACTATTTTTTGTTGGCTTTTCACTTTTAAACAAAACATTCTTCTACTTATGACCTAAATTGTAGCTAATTACAATATAATAGAGAATTATAACAATATATATATTACATTTTTATTCCTACTAATCATACAGTAAAACAATGAACTTTAAGGTTTTTTTTTCTGCTGAAACACTTTTTTTATTGTTTCCTAGTCCATGGCTATGGCAATGATCACAGTTAAATTGAATGTTAGAGTTGGGGTTAGCATGTTTTTTTATGTATATACCTTACCTACTTTGCAATTTTTCTTATAGGCTTTTAATTCTATTACAGTCACTCTCAGGTGGTGTGGTAGACCAATTCTGTGTTTTGGGAAATTTATAATCAATTATCACCTTCAGCAAGACCAATTGATTTGAAATTTCTAAAACTTGTGTATTCTTGATGACAATACACTATTATAGAATGTTTGTATCAATTTATTAAATTCTTACGCAGCCCGAAGTGAATTACTTTTTTTATAGTGTTTATTTAAAGAGGGATATAGAAAAACGGCATCTCAAGTTTTGTATAGGTTTATGAATGTGATGAGTTTTAAAGCTGCTTTTAATGTTGCATATAAACTTTACCCACAAAAGAAAGGGAAATTCATTTAACCATATAAAGTTTAAACTACTGAATTTGAGAGTTTGTTATTCCACTATTTACACTACTTATTAATTTATACTAACTGCACAAACAAAAACAAGGTAATTACTTTCTACACTAAAAAGTATAAATATTGATTAAATAAAAGTGTGGAAGCCAGAACAATAATTAAATAAGTGAATAAAATTTATTTAAATGTTTATATGATCTAAGTTATTTTATTAAAAGTATTTTTAAAAAGTTTTTTTACTTTTTTAAATTGCAAAACAACTATTAAACACAAAAGCATTTTTACTTTTAACTGCTAATTAAAATGTGTGTTGTTCCAAATCATAAAGATGCAATTTATCGTTCAATAATTTTTTTACTTTGAAGTGTTGTCATTAAAAAAAGTTAATTCTGAGCCTTAAAGAATATAATGAAAAAGAATTCTGTATGGTTTTAGGTGTAAATACATACTATCTCAATTCTTTTTATAATCAAAGGATAAAAAAAAATTTCACGATATCAAAAGCCTACAAAAATTTATTTTAAAATAAAACAGGTTGAAATGCATAAATAGCTCTTCTGCCGCCTAAGGAGGTTTCTAAATATGCCGCTCCTTTTTTTTTGTTTTCAAAATCGGCACGCCTTAAAATCGAGCGAATTGGAAAATCAAACTAATTTTATTAAAATAATTTACAATATGTTTTGAATTTCGAACATCCGGCATGTTATTTGTAAGATCCTGTATTTTATTAGTACTAACCATGCCATTTTGATGCCAATTGTAACATATCTCTATCCAGTAAAAGTAGCCGGTGTTATTTTTGAAACTTTTTGGAAGCCAAAGTACAAGTACGGCAGGTAGTTCGTCTGGCCAGTAGCTAAACATTGTGTCAATCTAGTTATTGATTGATAAACACATATTATATGATTTACCATAGGTGATTTGAAACTAAACGATTTGTATTTCGAGCTAATGGCCGATATGTCTGATATGTCTGTTTCTAGGATATTCAAGTAGATAATCAAATTTCTTGTCGTTTCCCTTGTATGAAATTATCAATGAAAAATATTCACACACACGCGGATTATTTCAGCTCATAGGGCCTATCTTATATTATTTCAGCTCATAGGGCCTATGTTATATTATTTCAGCTCATAGAACCTATCTTATATTATTTCAGCTCATAGGGCCTATCTTATATTATTTCAGAATGTCGTTTTACTAAAGTTTATTTTTCCTACTTCAAAGTGTATTAAGTTATTCTGTTAAGGGCAGTTTGAAATATCAACTAGAGAAATGAGATCAATGTAGGATTAGTTATAATTAAAACAAACCCCGAAATCAGATCACATTATTTATTAATCCTAAATATGTTTGAACTTGTACATATGCACATATGTCACGGGTAGGGATGTGTCAGCCAGTAAATCAATTCTAGCTATACACTGACATTGATGTAATCTGTCCTCGCCAGCTTCAATAAATCACTCCAGTGTATTGGCAGAGAAACCATTTTAAAACACGTCTAGTTTCGTCTCAATGGGAGTGACGTGTCTTTAACTCAATTAGACTTGTTCTGCTGAATGCAACAAGGCATGTGTTGAATGTGTTCTGATTTCAGTTCTCGTATGTCTGGGCGATCTTATTAGTCCAGCAATGTCCAAGTGTTGTGGTCATATGGTGACATTATTTCTTTCATGATTTCAAGATGTTATGCACAACTTTCGCCAATAATTCTGTTATGCCCATATTACTTTTATGTTCATGTTACATTAGCTCCCATCCGTTCCTGTCATATTATTTCCGTGATGACATTAGTTCTGATAAGCTCATTTGAGGCTTTAGTTATGTTTATTATTTCTGATCCATCAGTTCCCAAGGATCGTCATCAGCTGTGTCAAGCCCATTAAAGTTCTGTTATGATTCTATGGCCATAGCAGGGTCATATGTTCATGTCATCGCAACATTTAGTTGTGATTATCAGCAACTCACTAAATATCTTCTGTAATTGTTGACTCAAAAAATGCGATGACGTTTTCTTGTCTTATAACAGTTTGAATTAAGTTCAAATGTAGCAACAATACCGTCCCTCTGTAGCCGTTGCACTATAACGGCCGCATCATTTGTCGTTTGTAAATCTAATTCTACTCACCTCATCATTACATGGACTTCAAATATTAGAACGACCGGTAACTGCACTCGTCACTATCATACCTACTCAATTGTGTAGTAGAGATAGAAACATGTTAGACCTTTCTATAAGTAAAATAATAGTAAAAGCTTTCATTGCATCAGTTGTGTTTTGTTATGATCAAATATTATTTTAGAAAGCTAGATTTACAATTTAAAATTAAATGTTTTGCATATAAACTTTGATGTTCTCTTTACCCGGAACTATTGAAAAAAACGTAAAGCATGCAAACCATGTAGTTAAACACAATTCATAATTTCTCATAATAAGTCTAATAATTTGTTTTCTTAATTGAAATTTAATTATGACTACGGGGTTTATTATAACTGTTTATTTAAACTATTGAATTATCTCAATTGACTGGAAGACTCCATTGTTGTAGATTTTGATAGAATGATTCTGCTCATTGTACTGAAAGATAACACACAAATTCACAAAGAAACATACATGCATACATACATACACATACATACATACACATACAAGTATTTTATTTTAAATTAGCAAGACACCCGCGCCACACAGCGGAGAACAATATTGCCTTATTTTAAAATTTTTTATTAAGAAGAAAAAGTTAGTGAAAAAATATATCAATAATTATTTCTTTAATTTTTATTAATATCTTCCTTTTTACCACCCCCGGACACTCCCCCCCTCCCGTCCCTATAATTTTATATAAGATCATACAGACTAACATTTCATCTTGACATTGACTTGACAAAAAATATTCTATTGATTCTACTTTTGAGATTTTTTAAAAACATTTTTACAGCTTATGTCACTCCAACACCCCCCTGTCACCCCAACGGTTCCACGACTTTTCGATTCTGGACAGTTCGACCCCGCGACGTTTCAATCCGCGATACTTAGACCCCGGGACATTTCGACCCCGGGACATTTCGACCCCGTCAACTGATACAAATAATATTTCAATTATTATTTCTTTATTTTAAATATGTTTAGTAACTTTGTTCAACATGTGTTTACTTGCTAAAGATATGTGTATATTTTATTTAAAATATGTGTTTTAATTGGTTCAAATGTTTGTTTTAATTGTATAAAATGTGTGTTTTAGTCTTTGTTATGTCTTAGCAAAGGACACAAGTTGTTAATATGTGACGTAATTTTTACACTCAAAAAATTACCCCCTTCCTTTTTTTTAGAGCATTTTCGAAAAAAAATGCTCTATTGTCCCCGTTTTGTCTGTCTGTCTGTCCGTCTGTCCGTCATCACCCTAGATCTCAACAACCATAAGTCCTAGACCCATGATGTATATATCATTTTGTAGGTCTTGGCCTGCCAAGAAATAATTTTTTTCCATTTCGCGATCTGACCTCTCAGGGCCGTAAAAGGGGCCTTAGTACCGTTTTTTACTATATAAGCTATATTAATAAAGGAGCGCTATATCTCAGCAACTATAAGTCTTAGACCCATGATGTATATATCATTTTGTAGGTCTTGGCCTGCCATGTGTACATCAAAAGTTCATTTCGCGATAGGACCTCTGAGGGCCGGGCTTCAGGGCTCATAAGGGGCTTATATATTATATATACACCTTGTACGTTCAATAGCCCGTTCATTTGGTGCGAAATACTGCAGCACGTAGTTTCACCAAGATTTATTAAGAAACTCATCAAATGAAATAGTAAGCTTGTGTTCTGAGTTTAATTGAAAGTATCAGAGCTATGAAACAATTGACGGAGTTTTCGGACGATTAAATGACTATAATTTCGAATGTTTTCAATTATGAGTCCTATTTCAGTAACCACAAACCACTTGTAGTTAGATTTAAGAGAAAATAATTTTTTTTCAAATTTGAAGAAACGTCTTTATAATTTTTTTTTTACAGATATATGCATTACACAATTGAATTTATAAACATTTCCAAAATTTACAAATATTTACTGAAAGATAGCATACGTACTGATAAAAAAAATGAAAATGCGCTAACACGTCCTGTGTCCAGAATGGAACAGGCTTAATTGCTTGTTTATTATAACCCAGCTCTGAGCATCAGAACTCAACCTTACAGAACCACATATTTTAAACAATTAAAACACATATTTTAAACAATTAAAACACATATTTTAAACAATTAAAACACATATTTCAAACAATTAAAACACATATTTTAAACAATTAAAACACATATTTTAAACAATTAAAACACATATTTTAAACAATTAAAACACATATTTTAAACAATTAAAACACATATTTTAAACAATTAAAACACATATTTTAAACAATTAAAACACATATTTTAAACAATTAAAACACATATTTTAAACAATTAAAACACATATTTTAAACAATTAAAACACATATTTCAAACAATTAAAACACATATTTTAAACAATTAAAACACATATTTTAAACAATTAAAACACATATTTTAAACAATTAAAACACATATTTTAAACAATTAAAACACATATTTTAAACAATTAAAACACATATTTTAAACAATTAAAACACATATTTTAAACAATTAAAACACATATTTTAAACAATTAAAACACATATTTTAAACAATTAAAACACATATTTTAAACAAAATTAATACAATTTAAATATTTTTAACAAGTTTAGGCCTACACATGATGAACAAAGTTGATAACATATTTAAAACAAAAAAAAATAATAATTCAAACATTCTTTTTATCAGTTGAATATCAGGGTCGGATAGTCCAGGATTGAACTGTCCCGGGGTCGAACTGTCCCGAGGTCGAACTGTCCGGGGTCGAACTGTCCCGGGGTCGAAGTGTCCGGGGTCGAACTATCCCGGGGTCGAACTGTCCCGGGGTCGAACTGTGCCGGGGTCGAACTATCCCGGGGTCGAAAATTCCGGCCACCCACCCAACACCCCCTATCACCCCAACACACCATATAGATCCACAGCTCCCAAATTGATCCCAAGCCTTTTAAGTGATATATATATATATATATATATATATATATATATGGACTAGCAATATATATATATATATATATATATATATAATGTTGAACATATCTCAATTCTTATTTAAATATTTGAAGGTAACATCTAGACACACATAGACACAGTTATCAGATTTACATGTGTATTTTTAGAACATTTTCGAGAAAAAATGCTCTATTGTCCCCGTTTTGTCTGTCTGTCTATCTGTCTGTCCGTCATCACCCCAGATCTCAGCAACCATAAGTCCTAGACCCATGATGTATATACCATTTTGTAGGTCTTGGCCTGCCATGTGTGCATCAAAAGTCCATTTCGCGATCTGACCTCTGAGGGCTGGGCTTCAGTGTTTTTACCGTTTTTTACTATATAAGCTATATTAATAATTATGTCATTTTCATGGCCCCATTCTACACCTAATACGTTCAATAACCCATTCATTTGGTGCGAAATACTGCAGCACGTAGTTTCACCAAGATTGACGTCACACGTGTTCAGAGCTATATCTTTTCGGAAAGTTGTCTAAAATTGGTGCCAAATTCCGTTTCTGTGTACTATATTTAGCACCAGTAATTTCCCTTAATTTAGACAAGATTGTGACCACCTATTCACCATACATATTTAATTTTATTTATTAAGAAACTCATCAAATGAAATAGTAAGCTTGGGTTGTAAGTTTAATTGAAAGTATCAGAGCTATGCAACAATTGACGGAGTTTTCGGACGATTAAATGACTACAATTTCGAATGTTTTCAATTATGATCCCTATTTCAGTTACCACAAACCACTTGTAGTTAGATTTAAGATAAATATTTACTGAAAGCTAACATACGTACTGATACATAACACGAAAATGCGCTAACACGTCCTGTAAATTTCGTAGCAATTGCACTTATATAACGCATTTGTTTCGGAGAGTATCACAAAATATTTTGGCCTGTTTTGTGATCTCTCCTTCCTGGTCTGAGAGACATACAATGATCCACGGGGGATGGATCATAGGGATTCTCTAGTCAGGAAAAAAAACCCATTACTTGCGAGGGTGGTGGTACTGTGGTCAATGAGGCCTATCCGAGACCGCAGTATTCACAGCTGGCGGAGGTGACGGATGTGGTCGGCACACAACACCATTCCTCTCCGTCCCACTCAAGCACACCTGCGCAGCCTGCCATTTCGGGCTGAGGGTACAGGCACACTACACCCTCCCCTCTGTCCGAGTGGCAGGAAAAACCCCGTTCCTTGCCATTCTGGCCGATCGGCAGTATATACACCCTGCTGGTCTGGCAAGTTTGGGCAAGGATTAAAACCCATCTTTCTGCCGTCCCTGCAGATGATAGCGGGTACACTCACCCCGCCGCTCTGTAGGCATGGCAGACGTGCATCAGCGCCGCCAACAGTGCTGGTGTGGTAGGTACACTATACCCTACCATGCTGGCAATGGCGGCGTTATAAAAAAAAAATAAAGGGTAAAAAAAAAAGGAAAAAAAAAAATAACACGTCCTGTGTCCAGATTGGAACAGGCTTATTTTACTTGTTTATCTTAAAACTTTCAATAATTTCTAGATTCATTTCATTAGTAATGAAATGGAATGGGTGAAGTATAGACCATGTGAAAAATATAACAGCACATCGTTCCAGGATTAGTTACAAAGGGGACAATGCTGGTCACCTTGATATTTTCGTGATTTATTGAGTTATGTACCTTGAACAAATTTTGCGTCATTTTTTTAGTCGAATCAGATTTAAGATAAATATTGAATGAAAATCAATTCAAAGCGATCGATTCTCGAATATTTTAAGCCCAAGTACTTCCGTTCATTGAGGTGGGTGACTGTTTAGACACCTTAGATGGCTTACGTGCGCCGTGTCTAGCCGCTCAAATTGGCTTACGTGCGCCATGTCAACCCGCTTAAATTGGCTTACGTGCGCCGTGTCTAGTTCATGGACTGGCAATGTGTATTGTGTTACTTGTTGTTGATGCACAACCAGTGGTTCTCGAGTTGGGACATGGAGTGACGGGCAGAAATGTCTGCAGTCCGATGGAGCGGCCTTCCAAAACTGACCCATGGTTGTGGCTCAAGAGAATCGAGCCGGCACTAATTGCCCAGTTTCGCACTGGGTATTGTCCTCTAGGAGGGTGAGGCACAATTTCGATTCCCTTTGCCGACACTGCAGAGAGGTTGAGGAAACCGTGGATCATGTACTGTTTGAGTGCCCGGGCTCGCGGACCACAGGGTGGACCAGTTGGATAGCTTGCTGGCCATTGGTCTTTGTGGCAGTTCGCAGATGTTCAGAAACTCAGCGAGTTTGATCTCACGAGCTCTAAGAGACTAAGTCTAATCCCACAGTTATCACTGAGAGAGTTCAGAGAGAGACAGAGAGGAAAAGGGAGGGAGATGCACACCTCGCTTAAATATTTTCCGTATTTGATACCTCAACCAACGAGATACCGTTTGATAAAGTCTGGAAACATTTTTAATTTTAAATTATTCTGTTCAGTAAAAGTTCAAACCCCATAATCCTGTCACCTAGCATGGCCTTAATTGTGACCAATAGCCATTTTATGGTTGGGGTTAGAGTAAGAAAAGTTAGGCATTTAAAAAAAAAAAATCGCACCATTTCTGATTTAAAGGATTAAAAGATAGATATCTCATCTTTACAGAGACTTCGAAACAAAATGGTAATTCCAAACATGTTTAGCATTCATAAAAACCTAGTAGAGCATGTTTTTCAAGTCAAATCATCAAATTGTTTATTTGTTCAGTTGAGTTTTGTCAAAATAAACTAAATATATTTCATTATTCTCTAAATTTGAATGAATGGTGACATAGTATCAAAGGGAAGTTGACTTTCTTTCAGCGCATCCACTACTTCAAATGTCAATTTTTTAATAAATGCAATATTCATTATAATAAATATATGCAATATACTGTGACAGACACAAAGAGCAACAATAGATGTAAATTTATTCAACAAACGTATTATTAGTACATTCTCCTAATTAGGTTATACATTTGAATTCAACTTTTATCAATCTGTTCCTCCACTGTTTTGTGGCAAGCAGGATGCATTAATCGATTATTTACATGTTTTTCAATTAAACAAATTGACTTGTGGAAATCTCCATGATTGCAAATTTCATTGAATACGTTCAACCCACACACACACACACACACACACACACACACACACACATAGAGACTCACATAAACACACTGATTAACTCACACGTAAACATATGAACCAGCGATTCTAAAAATGGACGATATAGCCCCTTCCGCTAACGGTCAAATGGTTCTAAGGAGATTTGAGAACCTTGGGCTTAATTGGGCATGGGGGTGGTGGTGAATAAATGGATAGTCGCAGTAAAATAAATAGCACAAAGAAAATGTTAACAACAATTCAATTTAAAGAAGATGAAATATTTATACATATACTAGCTGTACCCTGCAAAACCTTTGCATAGAGTTATATCCCCTTAGGCTTGGTCGGTAGGCTAGGTTATTTTTGGTTTCGGGCAGATCCGATTTTTTCATTATGTATTTTAAACCGGAATACTGTTGTATTAATTCTTTACTTTCGATTTAACGCAGAACCCAAATCACTATTATATTATTAGAAATTTTTATTACCTTTATTTTCTCCTAGTTTAATTATTGACATCTTTTAGTTTAAATATAACAAAAGATGAAGCAACATATTTTTTGAAAATCGATGCCACATATTTATATTTAATCTGTGGTACACCAAATTCTAAGTTTATAATAAACTATACAAACAAAAACTAATGAAATATTTTTTGAAACTAAAAAGTTAAAAAAAGAAAGAAACTGTGAATAGGTTTGCTATAAACTGTTTTAAAAAGTAATTTCATTGGGTTCAAATCAAACAAATATTTATAGAAATTATCTCGACTAAATAAAACTGTGAGCGCCAGTATTGTACCTTGTATTAACTATATACCTGACTAAATTAAATCAGGTAAACTGTAAATATCTCCCATTATACTACATTCATTATACTACATTCATTGTACAACATTCATTAAACTACATCCATTGTACTACATCCATTGTACAACATCCATTGTACTACATCCATTGTACTACCTTTATTGTACTACATCCATTGTACTACATTCATTGTACTACATCCATTGTACTACATCCATTGTACTGCATCCATTGTACTACTTCCATTGTACTACATCCATTGTACTACATCTATTGTACTACTTCCATTACTTCATTCATTCTACTTCATCCATTATACTACATCCATTGTACTACATCCATTATACTACATCCATAATACTACATTCATTATACTACATTCATTATACTACATTCATTGTACTACATCCATTATACTACATTCATTGTACTACATCCATTATACTACATTCATTATACTACATCCATTGTACTACATTCATTTTACTTCATCCATTCTACTACACTCATTGTACTACATTCATTATACTACATCCATTGTACTACATCCATTGTACTACTTCCATTACTTCATTCATTCTACTTCATCCATTATACTACATCCATTGTACTACATCCATTGTACTACATTCATTTTACTACATCCATTGTACTACATCCATTGTACTACATTCATTCTACTTCATCCATTATACTACATCCATTGTACTACATCCATTATACTACATTCATTATACTACATTCATTGTACTACATTCATTGCACTACATTCATTGATAAACTAGACTGTAAATAAACGAAATAATTATCCATATCGGCGCACACGATTTTTTAGTCAATACAATTTATTTAGATATTGGTATGAACTACAGATTATATAATTAATCTGTAGTATGAACATAATATCTAATCTGTGATATGAACATACTATCTTATCTGTGATATGGACATAATATCTAATCTGTGGTATGGACATAATATCTAATCTGTGGTATGGACATAATATCTTATCTGTGGTATGAACATAATATCTAATATGTGGTATGGACATAATATCTAATCTGTGGAATGGACATAATATCTTATCTGTGGTATGAACATAATATCTAATCTGTGGTATGGACATAATATCAAATCTGTGGTATGGACATAGTATCTAATCTGTGGTATGGACATAATATCTTATCTGTGATATGAACATAATATCTAATCTGTGGTATGGACATAATATCTAATCTGTGGTATGAACATAATATTTAATCTGTGCAGTGCCGAACCCAGGGATTTGGGGGCCCTGGGGGCTTGGCCTCATAGGGGGCATCTGCATTTTGACATTCGACACCATGACATGAGATAATGTACTTAATATTTTTTTTTAAAACATAGTTACTTATAACTACAATATAATTTTTCGTTACACAATGTTAGTTCAACTACTGTTGTATCATAGGAAACCCCAACTCCTTTTCCTGTCCGTTCGTAGTATGTCCGGGAAACTAAAAATAGCTCATTAATATTCAAATTAAATTCCCATTCACTGTAAAAATTGAGTGAAAAAAAAATATGACCGTAAAAATTGACCACAAAGTCTAGGCACTGTCAGCCTCTATGTGTTCTGTTATTACGACAGAAATTTGTAATAGACATTTATTTGGGGGAACAACAACAACAACCACAAACTTTGTTTTTATTTAAATCGCTACTGTTTTTACATATTGTGCAGGCTGTTTGGCTAGTTTTGACATATTTTATTATTTGGTCTTTATATTGAACATTTGCACTACCGAGCAACTACTGAACATCTGCGCCATCAACTGGTGTTATATTTTGTCATGTGTCAAAAACAGTTTAACATCTGCACCACCTAATGCTCTCTGACGTCACTTTGTCATCTGTGTTTTTTTTTTTTAAATAAAGAGTTCAACTTTCCCGCGCCCGACACTCAAGTGCACAAAAAAAGTTTTATTTTCCCTTCTTGCCAAAGTTTGTGTATACCACCACCACCGCTTATAAGAGTCGGGGTGGGACAACACAAGATGCGGCGGTAGCAGCCAGCGGGTAACGTTAGTGATTCACGGGAAACTAGGCCGAACTTTTGGGTTGTACACTCCTCTCTTTCTCTCTCCTCTCTCGCACTGCGTGTGTGTTGTGATGTGCCGTCGTGTTTTTGTGTAGTTTTGATCACTTTGACACACGTGCCTTTTGTTTATCAACCCAGTTTCTATTGATATGTGTCTTAGTTTTTGAATTGTTGTGAGTTAGATACAAAGTTTGATCTGTGGTTTGTTGAACTGTATAGACAACCTTTTAATTCATTGCTACGGACTATATACCCAACTGGGTAAGTACTTTTCTACCTTCTGTTAATACAAACTGAGGTTTTTAAACATGATAAACACACTGATATTATAACAACTGTATACCAATATGACTTACCTTAGATACTCACTACGATGGAGGGTCTGTGGTTCAATATAAAAATCAATCACATGTATTACAAAGCTATCAGTGTACAAAGCTATAACATTTCAAAGTTGTCAATAGCGTTTCAAAGTTGTCAATAGCATTTCAAAGTTGTCAATAACATTTCAAAGTGGTCAATAACATTACAAAGTTGTCAATAGCATTTCAAAGTTGTCAATAACATTTCAAAGTTGTCAATAGCATTTCAAAGTTGTCAATATCATTTCAATGTGGTCAGTAACATTTCAAAGTGGTCAATAGCATTTCAAAGTTGTCAATAACATTACAAAGTTGTCAATAGCATTTCAAAGTTGTCAATATTATTTCAAAGTGGTCAATAACATTTCAAAGTGGTCAATAGCATTTCAAAGTTGTCAATAGCATTTCAAAGTTGTCAATAACATTACAAAGTTGTCAATAACATTACAAAGTTGTCAATAACATTTTAAAGTTGTCAATAACATTTCAAAGTTGTCAATAGCATTTCAAAGTTGTCAAAGCTGTCAGTATGCATTATAAAGTTATCGATATGCCTTTCAAAGCTGTCAGTATAAAGTTATCAATATGCCTTTCAAAGCTATTATAAAGTTAAGATCATTGGCAAGTTGTTTAGGTTGTTGGTATAAATTTAAAAGTTAATAGGTAGAATTTCGTAGTTGCCACTGTTAATGGTGAAATCTAGACCCACCGTTAAGGGATGGGGCAAGGAGTGCATCCTAAAGCCCCGGGCTTAAGGTTAGCGTCTTGCACAGCTGCTCAACCCGGAATACTCTGCCTACGTTATTGGAAACTATTATCAACTGAAGCCGGTTTCATCTACAGTTGTACCTCGGTTTTAGAATAAATTTGTTTACAAATGTTTCGCGAAATGAGCAAACCTTTTTGATATAGGAACAATTCCTTGCAAGACGAGCGAATTTGTATTTTTAAAATCAATTTTAACTGGATACACGAGCGAGGTTTTGAAGTACGAGTGGTACGTACTGTGTGACGAGCTTTGTGAGTGTATTTGTTTACTAAAGTACTGTGACAGTTGTTACTGTATAGTAGCTAGTAACTGCAACAATGACGTCCATGACATTAAAATGGTGGTGTGTAAACATCACGTGATGATAGGGCGGTGTGTAAACATCACACGATGATAAGGCGGTGTGTAAACATCAGAGATGAGCGGACAGCGGACGCGTCCGCTTGCGGACGCAGATCCGCAGACTTTTCCGAATCCGCGGACTGACAGCGGACGCTTCGTATGGTTAAGTTGCGGACTCGCGGACTGACGCGGATCTTCTTTAGCGTTACCATAAAAAATTTCAAATCATTTAAACAGCTAAATTTCAGCAATGCGGACGCGCGGACTGACTGCGGACCAATGTTGTAAGATTCTGCGGACGCGGACGCGGATCATTGATAGAAATCCGCGGACGGACGCGGACGCTAAATATCAAGATCCGCACACCTCTGGTAAACATCACACGATGAAAGGGCGGTGTGTAAACATCACACCATGATAGGGCGGTGTGTAAACATCACGTGATGATAGGGCGGTGTGTAAACATCACGTGATGATAGGGCGGTGTGTAAACATCACGATGAAAGCGTAGTACATATCCGCGAGAGTCTTAAACAAAACCAAAAGAAAAAAAACTGGCGTCATTAGATACGTTCCATGTTATCGATACCCAATAAGAAAAGACTACGTTTAGTAAACAAATGGTATAAATTCTATCAGTGACAGTGAAAGACTTCCTATCCAATGATTACTTTATGTCGAATTTAATAAAAAAAAATATAAAAATGTATTCATTACTATGAATAAGATTTAGTTTTTTTATTAGTTTTCTGAAACCAGTCATTGTAATCTCCATTGTTTCCTACGGGTGAAATCCGCTTTGAAATACGAGCACCTTTCTGGAACGAATTATGTTCGTAAACCGAGGTTTGAATCTATTTGTGGATACCTAAATTAACAAAACAACCAAAATCGACATACCACACTGATCTCTTACTGGAGCTTAGAGAGACAGTTAAATCTTGATACAACAACATCAACTATTAATTAATGTCTAAATCAGACAAGTAAATACATTTTATAAACGTATTTCATGGATGAGTGAGAAATCATGTAGTTATTAGTGAGGAATCATGCAGTTATTAGTGAGGAATCATGTACTTATTAGTGAGGAGTCATGTAGTTATTAGTAAGAAATCATATAGTTATTAGTGAGAAATCATGTAGTTATTAGTGAGGAGTCATGTAGTTATTAGTGAGGAGTCATGTAGTTATTAGTGAGGAGTCATGTAGTTATTAGTAAGCAATCATGTAGTTATTAGTGAGGAATCTTGTAGCTATTAGTGAGGAATCATGTAGTTATTAGTGAGGAATCAAGTAGCTATTAGTGAGAAATCATGTAGTTATTAGTGAGGAGTCATGTAGATATTAGTGAGGAGTCATGTAGTTATTAGTGAGAAATCATGTAGTTATTAGTGAGGAATCATGTAGTTATTAGTGAGAAATCATGTAGTTATTAGTGAGGAGTCATGTAGTTATTAGTGAGGAGTCATGTAGTTATTAGTGAGGAATCATGTAGTTATTAGTGAGGAATCATGTAGTTATTAGTGAGGAGTCATGTAGTTATTAGTGAGGAGTCATGTAGTTATTAGTGAGGAATCATGTAGCTATTAGTGAGGAATCATGTAGCTATTAGTGAGAAATCATGTAGTTATTAGTGAGGAGTCATGTAGTTATTAGTGAGGAATCATGTAGTTATTAGTGAGGAATCATGTAGTTATTAGTGAGGAGTCATGTAGCTATTAGTGAGGAATCATGTAGTTATTAGTGAGGAATCATGTAGTTATTAGTGAGGAGTCATGTAGTTATTAGTGAGGAGTCATGTAGTTATTAGTGAGGAATCATGTAGTTATTAGTGAGGAATCATGTAGTTATTAGTGAGGAGTCATGTAGTTATTAGTGAGAAATCATGTAGTTATTAGTGAGGAATCATGTAGTTATTAGTGAGGAATCATGTAGTTATTAGTGAGGAATCATGTAGTTATTAGTGAGGAATCATGTAGTTATTAGTGAGGAATCATGTAGCTATTAGTGAGGAATCATGTAGTTATTAGTGAGGAGTCATGTAGCTATTAGTGAGGAATCATGTAGTTATTAGTGAGGAGTCATGTAGTTATTAGTGAGGAGTCATGTAGTTATTAGTGAGGAATCATGTAGTTATTAGTGAGGAGTCATGTAGTTATTAGTGAGGAGTCATGTAGTTATTAGTGAGGAATCATGTAGTTATTAGTGAGGAATCATGTAGTTATTAGTGAGGAATCATGTAGCTATTAGTGAGGAATCATGTAGTTATTAGTGAGGAGTCATGTAGCTATTAGTGAGGAATCATGTAGTTATTAGTGAGGAGTCATGTAGTTATTAGTGAGGAATCATGTAGTTATTAGTGAGGAGTCATGTAGTTATTAGTGAGGAGTCATGTAGTTATTAGTGAGGAATCATGTAGTTATTAGTGAGGAATCATGTAGTTATTAGTGAGGAGTCATGTAGTTATTAGTGAGGAATCATGTAGCTATTAGTGAGGAATCATGTAGTTATTAGTGAGGAGTCATGTAGTTATTAGTGAGGAATCATGTAGTTATTAGTGAGGAGTCATGTAGTTATTAGTGAGGAGTCATGTAGTTATTAGTGAGGAATCATGTAGTTATTAGTGAGGAATCATGTAGTTATTAGTGAGGAGTCATGTAGTTATTAGTGAGAAATCATGTAGTTATTAGTGAGGAATCATGTAGTTATTAGTGAGAAATCATGTAGTTATTAGTGAGGAGTCATGTAGTTATTAGTGAGGAGTCATGTAGTTATTAGTCAGGAGTCATGTAGTTATTAGTCAGGAGTCATGTAGTTATTAGTGAGGAATCATGTAGTTATTAGTGAAAATCATGTAGTTATTAGTGAGAAATCATGTAGTTATTAGTGAGAAATCATGTAGTTATTAGTGAGGAGTCATGTAGTTATTAGTGAGGAGTCATGTAGTTATTAGTGAGGAGTCATGTAGTTATTAGTGAGAAATCATGTAGTTATTAGTGAGGAATCATGTAGCTATTAGTGAGGAATCATGTAGTTATTAGTGAGGAATCATGTAGCTATTAGTGAGAAATCATGTAGTTATTAGTGAGGAGTCATGTAGTTATTAGTGAGGAATCATGTCATTCTTTACAACTGTTGACTCTTAACTAGTTACAGTTGAACACTTCCTTATTTTTCACTGGGTACTGTAGTTTTTAGTAGTATCTCCTCACCCTATTCTGTATTTCCTGTCTTTACATTTCCTGGTATAGCACTTCCCCCCCCCCCCCCATCCATTATATTTTTTAAGTACCTGCCGCTCGGCTTAGTTCCACGATTCTCAAACTTAATTTACATCATGACCCCATTTAATCTCTACAAAACTAACTACCCCTATAAAATACAACACATTTTCAATGCGTATTCCGTGAATAAAAATAAATTCAATGAGCATAACGAATTGTCAGTTCAAATTGACTGGTGACAGTACAAGACAGCTCAACGCAACAAACGTGGGGTTACGACCCTTTCGGCATTTTCCGTGAACCTCTGGTCTAGCAGGTTTAGTGAAATAAAAGTGTGAAATATGGTGTGCAATCAGTTCATCGTTCAACATGATTTACAAGATACAACTAGCAGTCGTTGTAGTGCGTGGTTTACTTCTAATATCTTCGCTAAAACTCAGAGATTGGATTCATCGAGATATTTACCATGTACATAGATAAAAAAAAAATGTGTCCGTAGAATAAAAGAAATTTTCTTAGAGGTGGCCCACTGATATCTGGGGTGTCTCCTGACTTATTGTTTTGATTCACGTAGTAAAAGTAGTTGTATGGTGTATACGTCATTTTTGGTTTATGACGTTATGCAACTTTTGGGCTATGACGTGGTATCGAAATACCAACAGACAGATATGATCATTTTAGAGACAGAAGATGTAGACTAGACAGGAGTCAGATGTGTGTCTAATCTAGTCCTGTCTTGTTCTTTGCTATGTTGAACTTTTATTGAACATAGTTGATATGTTGTGGACCCTTGTTTTGAATTGATTTATCATCGTCTGTCAGTATTCAGCATCCTAGTTAATTGAGATAATCAACATTAAATAGAAACAGTCTTAAACAGACCATCCACGAGTTCACCACAGTTACGATCTCAAAGCCGTTAGCTGAGAACATTTTTATGAGCATTTTAAATTTATTTGTTTCCAGAATTAATATCAAAATGATTTCTGAAATATTTCTTTTTTTTTTTCTTCTCATCGTTTTTGAAATTCCTTTATTGATTGCACTTTGTTGTTGTAGTCGCGTGATCACTTAATTAGACCACCACTAATTATCTTTTAATGAATTACTTCCCCTGTTTAGATTGATACATTCTAGCCCTTTAATTCACCAGGTAGTAAACAGGAATACACGGCTGGCTAGCACATCTGTTTTTATCAATGTACACGTATAGCAGGTGTTATATCAACATAAACAAAGCTGTTCTTATGGGCAGGAAAACAAGGCAAATATCCCCCCCCTCCTCCCCCAATACAAAGTAGTGTCAAACATAATGACACAGTGACCCCAGTAGGTATACACATAACTCTGTCTCTGAGTCAAGCCTCCAAATATCTCTGGATTCTATTTTCAAATTATTTCAAATCAAACCTAACATATAATATATATATATATATATTATTTAGATATTACCTGGAGTTATTGTTTTATTAACTTAAATAAATACATATTTTCATGCAGTTCTTTTCTTCTTTTTATTGTCTTGTATTCAGGTGCAACATTTTACACATAACAGTCACATGTACAGACATATTGTACAGACATATTGTACAGACATATTGTACATACGTATTGTACAGACATATTGTACAGACGTATTGTACATACGTATTGTACAGACATATTGTACAGACGTATTGTACAGACGTATTGTACATACGTACTGTACAGACATATTGTACAGACATATTGTACAGACGTATTGTACAGACGTATTGTACAGGCGTATTGTACAGACGTATTGTACAGGCATATTGTACAGACATATTGTACAGATAATGTACAGCCATATTGTTATTGCATTTCATCTGGAAAAAAATCGTGTTTTTTCTTGAAAAAGTTTTTCAATTCTTTTATTTAATTCATTTTCAAATAGATTTTTAATTGTAAATTTAAACAAAAATTAAACCAATCAAACATTTTTGAAATGAACGAAGTTAATCAACTCCATTCAAATAAAGTAGAACTGTATGTTGATGTACTGGTATATCTTTATGTTGATGTACTAGTCTATCTGTATGTTGATGTACTGGTCTATCTGTATGTTGATGTACTAGTCTATCTGTATGTTGTTGTACTAGTCTATCTTTATGTTGATGTACTAGTCTATCTGTATGTTTATCTTAAACTATTTGTATGTTAATCTACTGGTAACAGTTTCAGTAAAAAAAAAAAATTGAAGACATATTTCAGTTATAGATCATGTTACTGATTATGTTATAGATCGAATGACAAATTGTGTTATTGATTCACGTATTTTTTAAATCTGTAAACTGACAGATTATCTTATTGATTCACGTGTTTTTTAAATCTATAAACTGACAGATTATGTCGTTGGATATATGATATATTTTCTTACACTTTATTTCAGAGAATGTGGTAGAATTGTATATTTCATCTCTATACTTATAAGACGCATTTGTTGTCTATTCCCTTATAACTCAAGATCCAGAAAACTAAATAACGTGAAATTTGTTACACATACACATAATTACATGGGAAAGGTTATAGGACATGTTTCGTTTCATCTCGATGGGTAGTTTAATTGTAATTAATTATTTTAGTATTTTACTATATTAAAGTAATCTCGACGGCGCCATAGATAAAATTCCTCTGTGACGTCATTTCCCTATGATACATTTTTAAAAGAGGGGTAACTCCCGGAAACTCCAATTGTAAACATGATGAAATCAATAGTCATATCTATTTACCTATCGTTTTATGTATTCGGAAGATTAAAATTAAAGGTGCACTTTAATAAACCGAAATACGTTAATTAAAATGTTTCTGTGACATTATTAACATTATTAATACAATCTCAATGGGTAATTTTAATGTAATTAATTATTTTAGTATTTTACTATATTAAAGTATTCACTGTATGGGATCGCCTTCACTATAAATAAAAATCCTCTGTGACGTCATTTCCCGATGATGAACTTGCGCGCGGGTGCTTTAAATGTTATTGCATTCAAATTGTATCAATGCACAGGGAATTCCCTGTATTCGCGCACCAAGTGAATGTGTAATTGAACGGACGGAGAAGAAAGGGTTAGGGACGGGAAAAAAAATATTGTTGTTGTTTTTTTTTTCATGCTGCAAGTACCCGGCTTTGCCCGGGATTAAAATAAGGTTTTCTGTTTATTTAAGAAGCGTAATTTGACGTTTAATTGTACAGAGAGAGGGAGGGGGGAGAGATAGAGAGGGGGGCAAAGAGGGAGATAGAAGGAGGGGGCAGGGAGAGGGAGAGAAGGAGGGAGGGAAAGGGAGAGAGCTGGTGGGGAGGGAGATAAAGGGGGAGGGAGGGAGAGGGATGGTTGGAGAGAGAGGGAGAGAGAAAGGGAGGGAAGGAAAGAGAAAGGAAGGGAGAAGATAGAGGAGAGGAGGGAGAGAGAGGGAGAGAGAGATAAAGAAAGAGGGAGGGAGAGAGGGGGGACGGAGGTGAGAGGAGGGAGGGAGATGGAAGAATTAGGGAGGGAAGGAGAGGGAGGGAAAGAGAGGGGGAGGGAGAGAAAGAGAAAGGGAGAGAGGGGGTAGGGAGGGAAAGAGAGGGGAGGGAGAGAGAGAAGAAGGGAGAGAGGGGGGTAGGGAGAAAACAAAAGGTAAACAGAAAACCTTATTTTAAACCCGGGCAAAGCCGGGTACTTGCAACTAGTTATTAAATATATATAAAACAAGCAATTAAGCCTGTTCCATTCTGGACACAGGACGTGTTAGCGCATTTTCATGCTATTTATCAGTACGTTTGTTAGCTTTCAGTAAATATTTGTAAATTTTGGAAATGTTTATAAATTCAATTGTGTAATGCATATATATGTAAAAAAAATATAAAGACGTTTCTTTAAATTTGAAAAAAAAATATTTTCTCTTAAATCTTACTACAAGTGGTTTGTGGTTACTGAAATAGGATTCATAATTGAAAACATTCGAAATTGTAGTCATTTAATCGTCCGAAAACTCCGTCAATTGTTGCACAGCTCTGATACTTTCAATTAAACTCAGAACACAAGCTTACTATTTCATTTGATGAGTTTCTTAATAAATCTTGGTGAAACTACGTGCTGCAGTATTTCGCACCAAATGAATGGGTTATTGAACGTACAAGGTGTATATATAATAATATAAGCCCCTTATGAGCCCTGAAGCCCGGCCCTCAGAGGTCCTATCGCGAACTTTTGATGTACACATGGCAGGCCAAGACCTACAAAATGATATATACATCATGGGTCTAGGACTTATGGTTGCTGAGATATAGGGCGCTCCATAATTATATAGCTTATATAGTAAAAAACGGTACTTTATAAGGCCCTTTTACGGCCCTGATAGGTCAGATCGCGAAATGGAAAAAAGTCATTTCTTGGCAGGCCAAGACCTACAAAATGATATATACAACATGTGTCTAAGACTTATGGTTGTTGAGATCTAGGGTGATGACGGACAGACAGACAGACAAAACGGGGACAATAGAGCATTTTTTTTTCGAAAATGCTCTAAAAAATAAAACCTAGAAGAAAAAATTAATCCCGTGTTTTTATTTTAATTTAATTATCTTATTGACGAAAACAATTTTTTGTATTAAATTTTTATGTTCTCAAGTTTTATGAAATTAAATATTTTATTTTTGCACCATTATAAACCATTTCTCCACTTGATTATAAAAAAATATTTTAGTCAATACATTTTATTTATATATATATATATATATATATATATATATATATATATATATATATATATATATATATATATATATATATATACATCTTTGCATAGTCTTTCTGGTTAAAACATTAGTTGTTTTTATTGCACAATTGACAGAGATCTTTGTTCAATAAATTTAATACTGTCTACTTTCATGACCTGCTAAAATTACATAACATTTCCGAAACATTAGGCCTACAAAATCGTTTGGTTAAGGCGTTAAGCTCTGTTTTTTTTTTTAGATAAATATAAGATGACAGAGATCCATATATCTATCTACATCATTACAATCATCGTAAAGAAACAATAATTATACATTTCTGCCTTATAAGAAACCACAATAAATAAAGAAAATAATAATAAATAACACGAGCTGTGCTATAAATAACTCTTTATTCTTCTCTATTGTTCTCTTTTTTTTGTTCCTTCTAATTTTCCGGTTTGAAGAATTCTCCGCGGAACCCAGCCCCCGTTGATAATAAACTAAATAAAAAAGAGAGAGAGAGAGAGGGAAATTAATGCAATAATTTAAAGGTGAAGACCGGGGGAGGGGGGATTAATTTATCAAGACAGCCTGAGCCCGTCATAGACTTGAAATGATTGCTCCTGACACCGTCCTATTGATCCTCGCTGTAAAACACTTTAGTTGCAATGCTAATATAGAATGTCCTCACACATTGGCTATTAGTGGGGGACTGCAAAATGTTGGCTATACTCACACCACGCACAATAGACGCCTGAAGCGCCGTGTGTCCGCCGGCTCATGAATAATAAATACATCCTGGGTATAAGTAGGGGAATCGGTTAAAGAAAAGTACAGCTGCGCCCTCAGTTACCGTTATATCGACACTGCAGTCATAATTTCTCGTGCATTTAGAATTCACTTAAAAGATAAATCACCATTCATCGCCGATGTCCTCACGAGTGTGCTAGCAGGATAATACATCGTATTAATGTAACGAATTATGTGGTTATTTTAAACTTCGCCTTGCATGCTCCACTGCAGGGGTTCTCTATCTAGACTCATCACTGCAGGGTTGCTCAATCTAGACTCATCACTGCAGGGGTTCTCTATCTAGTCTCATCACTGCAGGGGTTCTCTATCTAGACTTATCACTGCAGGGCGTCTCTATCTAGACTTATCACTGCAGGGCGTCTCTATCTAGACTTATCACTGCAGGGCGTCTCTATCTAGACTTATCACTGCAGGGCGTCTCTATCTAGACTTATCACTGCAGGGCGTCTCTATCTAGACTTATCACTGCAGGGCGTCTCTATCTAGACTTATCACTGCAGGGCGTCTCTATCTAGACTTATCACTGCAGGGGTGATCAATCTAGACTCACTATGAAAACTTAAGATTTCCCGATCTTCTGGAAACATTTAAAATAGTTTAAAGAAAGATAATTAATATTGAAATGCAACAATTTTACAGGACTGTCGATCTGAAGGTCGCTGGTTCGATCTCCGGTGATGACCAGTGAATATTTCAGGTCATGTTGTAAGTCCCCGCTATATTTCACTTGGTGCCTCTAAGGCCGTTGCACTTTCGGTGGGGATGAACAAGGGCTCCATAAAAACCGTACCATTAGTGTTTTATGGGATCTGAGATTTAATCTACTCCTTACAAGAGTCTTCACACACACATGACTAACATAATAGTGTCTGTTACTGACCAACATCATTTATTACAGTGTATCAGGAGGCGTCATATTGTTCTGATTGTCTGGTTATGATCCAATCAAATTCCACTTTCAGTCTAAACAATTTTTTGTTAAGTCGTAACGGTAATTCCGGCCTTGAAACATTTTATTTCCCATGGCAACTTCTAGCCTGAGGTCATCCATTGTTTAAGTCTGGACATCTCCACCTTATTGTGAGGATATAGGATCGTAATACAGCCGTTGCAGTAAGAAAGGCGATGCCATGTCTATAAGATATTGAAGTCTTTGGACTTGGTGTCTACTTGTGCGTATGTATCAGAGCAAGTAATGGGTCATGGGTCAAATGGGTCGCAAAATTGGATGGGTCACATGGGTCATGGGTCAATGTGCCCTGACCCACGACCCATCCTTAGTCTCCGCCCGACCCTTTTGTCTCACGCGGCCTTTGGAAAATTTAAAACGAACACAAAACGATTCCCCATTAAAGATTTCTTGTGGTGATGTGCGTGCACGCTATCATTCAAATGTTGTTACTGTTGTGGCGTTCATAAATCATGACAATATTTTAAATTGTAGGATGCAAACAATCAAACAAATTTGCAATTTTAAAGCTGTAAAAAAACATTTGGGAGCCGTGGAGCCGCCAGATTTTTTCGGCTCCTCGGCTCCGGCTCCGCAAGCCTGATATATATATATATATATATATATATGTATATACATACACAGTCGCACCGAGAGCCAACGCGGGCCCCAGGGCAGGACATCATTGCGGGCCTCTTAATAAACATTGAGTCGTGAAAAAATTGACATGGTCGGGGCTGCCGGGCCCCCTTTATGCCCCCTTATAGATGCGGGCCCCTGGTAATGACCCCCCTGCCCCCCTCTCGTCGGCCCTGTATATACATATATATATATATATATATATATATATATATATACATTATTTAGAAAACTATCCTATTGGTTTGATTGCACTTTATTTCGAATAGCCTACTATAGATATTGTTATATATATATATATGTATATACATACACAGTCGCACCGAGAGCCAACGCGGGCCCCAGGGCAGGACATCATTGCGGGCCTCTTAATAAACATTGAGTCGTGAAAAAATTGACATGGTCGGGGCTGCCGGGCCCCCTTTATGCCCCCTTATAGATGCGGGCCCCTGGTAATGACCCCCCTGCCCCCCTCTCGTCGGCCCTGTATATACATATATATATATATATATATATATATATATATATATACATTATTTAGAAAACTATCCTATTGGTTTGATTGCACTTTATTTCGAATAGCCTACTATAGATATTGTTTTGCCGGGCAACTAGTTCTAGTAAGTAAAAGTTCTTTGATTATATTGGGAGCAAAAATAAACTCCCAGAGTTCATCACTAGACTAGCAAACAACGCAAGTGCCATTGGCATCATAGTAAACACGGTGAAGATGAACGCAGTGATCAACACTATCTATAGTAACAGCGAAATGGGTGCAGCCATTCATGGAATAAGGTTGGGGTTGGTGGGAATTTTAAAATGCTTGGGATTCACCATGGAAAAGTTGGACCAGATGCACTTTATGTGTAAGAGTCCTATAAAACTGCATGCTGGTGAAGAAAGATTATACAGGCGTTGGAGACCAAGCCGCTAAGGAAAAGCGTCATCGTTTCTTTCAAGGACTTTACTATCGAATCACTCTTGGTTACACTGGAAAAGCGAAAACTGACAAAGTTTGGTAAAGTCTCACGTCACGATAATCTCTGTAAAACTGACAAGGTTTGGCCAAGTCTCACGTCACGATAATCTCTGTAAAACTGACAAGGTTTGGCCAAGTCTCACGTCACGATAATCTCTGTAAAACTGACATGCAGGTAAACCCGAGAGTCTGAACACTGAATAGTGATCAAGAAGTCAAAAACAAACCGATGCCACCACAGGTGGCTACCGCGAGAAAGTATAAAGGGGAGAGACTTATCGACTGTTGTGTCCCTGAAGCACTTCCAACGACAAAACTTTCTCACGGTTATACGAAACAAAACTGAACAAAATAATCTTAGGTTTGGAAAATTAAGTATTGGAATCCTTTACACTGGATTATTTTTTAATACGATTCAAAAACATTTGTTATTTAAAAAATACGATAATATTTATCATAAGTGTTTCGTTAATCTATAACATTTATCCCAAGTGTCCTCAATTGTATTCTTTCATTTTGTAACATAGATTTGTTGTGTTGGTAATTTTGTAACATAGATTCGTTGTGTTGGTCAGCCATTATTACTTGTGAAACTTTGTTACGCCGTGTTGAATAAATATTGATTGACACACGGCGTATTGCTAAATTAGTTTACTTTAAAGTAAACATTATTTATCCACCTTTATTTAACCTGATGTTAACATATTGTAGGTTTTCAAAAGCTTTATTACAATAAAAATTAGAATGTAGTTCCATGACCCAAGTCATACGGTTTCAGTATTTTATGACGTGGATTAACGACAGGAAAGATACCCCCTTCCCCACCTCGCCCCTTTTCCTAAAAAGTTGATAAAATAAAATTAAAAAGTAATGAATTGTTTTTTTTAATTACACATAGTTCTTTCATTCTAATTACCTCTTTTGGTTTTTTTAAAAATAAAATGTCAAGATTCAGGCTAATTGAATATTCAAGTAAATAAAATACATTGAAATGAAAATAGATATATTTTTTTTTTCGTTGGACGGGATCCAAAAAATATAATTAATTCATTTATCATATAGAGTAAAAAATGTCCAATGATCCAATGATATTTAATTATAAATTCTTGTAATCTGATTGGTCGGCGTATACCGTCTTTGAACCTTTTATTAAAAGATTTCCACCACCCTCTGTGAAAATAGTTTAAATAACGGGTTTTACGTAACGTTCCTGTCAAGACGACGTGGTACCAGCTGATCTCTTATTGAACACGGAGCCCATAACTTTCGTCTTCCTTGAGAGGACTTTCAGTACTGGTTGGCATGGACAAAATCATGTACTGGTTAGCATGGACTCAATCATGTACAGGTTGGCATGGACTCAATCATGTACTGGTTAGCATAAACTCAATCATGTACAGGTTAGCATAGACTCAATCATGTACTGGTTGGCATAGACTCAATCATGTACTGGTTGGCATAGACTCAATCATGTACTGGTTGGCATAGACTCAATCATGTACTGGTTGGCATAGACTCAATCATGTACTGGTTGGCATAGACTCAATCATGTACTGGTTGGCATAGACTCAATCATGTACTGGTTGGCATAGACTAAATCATGTACTGGTTAGCATAAACTCAATCATGTACAGGTTGGCAGGTTGGCATGGACTCAATCATGTACTGGTTAGCATAAACTCAATCATATACAGGTTGGCATGGACTCAATCATGTACTGGTTAGCATAAACTCAATCATGTACAGGTTAGCATAGACTCAATCATGTACTGGTTGGCATAGACTCAATCATGTACTGGTTGGCATAGACTCAATCATGTACTGGTTGGCATAGACTCAATCATGTACTGGTTGGCATTGACTCAATCATGTACTGATTGGCATAGACTCAATCATGTACTCGTTGGCATAGACTCAATCAAGTACGAACGCTAAACTTTAAAATGCTTGGGATAGTTATAATGCAGTTGTTACGGGACCAAGGAACGGGACTCCGTATTTTTTTTTCGGGGTCCAGGGATAGATGCGCATGCGCTCTAGCGCTCTAGACGGACTTTATTTTTTTACGGCTGTGATGTGCGCATGCGCGATAGCTGGAGTCCGATTTTTTTTCGGGTTCCAGCTATAGATATTGCTCCTCACCCTAACCCTATTCCTTACCCTATCCCTAACTCCTAACACTAACCCTAATCATAACCCTATTCCTAACCCTAACCCTAGCCCCGAAATCAAAAGAAAACAAAACAAGCAATTTAAATCTTCTCCGTTTCGGACAAAGGACATTTTAGAGCATTTTCGTGTACGCATTGGCTACGGCTACGCCGGACGAAATCCGTATTTTTTTGTCCGTGTTACAGCCATAGATTTCGCTCCACGCGTATAGGTTTTGATAAATAGAGAGGGAAGTAATCATGTTGAATAACTGTTACAAAAATAAATAATGATTACGCCCCTTTGATTAGCTTTCATTATTTATATTTAAAATATATTAGCAAAAACGGTACTTAAAACGACCCTTTTTCGGCCCTCAGAGGTCAGATCGCGAAATGGACTTTTGATGTACACTAGGCAGGTCAAGACCTACAAAATGATATATACATCATGGGTCTAGGACTTTTGGTTGCTTAGATATAGGGCGCTCCTTTGTTAATATAGCTTATATATTATAAAAAAGGTTCATAATACACCCCCTTTTTCGGCCCTCAGAGGTCAGATCGCGAAATAGACCAAAGTGTTTTCTTGGCAGGCCAAGACCTACAAAATGATATATACATCATGGGTCTAGGACTTATGATTGTTGAGATCTAGGGTGATGACGGACAGGCAGACAAAACGGGGACAATAGAGCATTTTTTTTCGAAAATGCTCTAAAATATGCAATAATAAGCAGTCCGTCAAGGCGCAGGCGCATCTATCCCTGGACCCCGAAAAAAAAATACGGAGTCCTGTTCCTTGGTCCCGTAGTCACTGCGTAGTTAAAATTATCTAACACGACCCACTCCCCCCTCGATAATTGCATAGGTCATTGCATGTGGAAACATTTGTCATTTCACGATTAGCCTTGGGTAATTTCTCGCGAAGCCCCTTGGTAATAGTACAAGGATCATTTAGATTTTAGAAAACAGCAAGTGGAGCTTTTTGTTAATTGTACAAAGAGCCCCTCGGTAATTGTAATTGCAGCAATATAGCAATAGCAAGTGGGGCCCTAAGTTATTATTTATATTTGGGGCCATATAGCGATTGCTCGCGGAGCGCTTCCAATATCCCTTACGATTATGATGGTTACACGCAACATAGAAATGTAACAGGTCACATTTTGTTTTCTATTCATACTACACCCACACGTCTCTGTCCAATGTAAACATGGTCTCATACATGTAGATGCTTTGTTTTCTAACATTAATAACTATGACATCTGAAGCTAATGATGTACTGTTCTGTTTGCTCTTTAACTGTTGCCTGTCTTTATGTTAGTCCAGAAGACACCCCCACCCCCTCACTCTTCCCTCTCGTCTCGGCTAGCAACGAGTCATCGCTGCACCCCCCCCCCCCAGCACCCCCATAATTATGTTTGCAGTTTGATGTCTTGATAGTTCTGGAGGAGGAGTGGCGCTGTAGGCCATGGTACGACCATGTTGTCTTTTATTTGAGATTTTTTTAAAGAGTAAACCATCATTCACTGAGAGCAGTGTTTCCCAATGTGTGGTACTCGTACCCCTAGGGCAGTGTTTCCCAATGTGTGGTACTCGTACCCCTAGCTAGGGGTGCACGAAGAGATCTGTGGGGGATACGCGCTGAAGGGGATATCCGAACCTTAAAAGCAAGAAATAAGTCGGATAAAAACCTTGCTTACATTTTCGTAGCCAACATCGGCTACAGATAAACGATTTGAAAGCGTTTTAAACGTTGTGTAAATGTGTATGTATGTATGTATGTGTGTGTGTATGTGTGTATGTATATGTGTGTATGTATATGTGTGTATGTATGTGTGTGTATGTATGTGTGTATATGTATGTATGTATGTGTATTATGTGTGTGTGTGTGTGTGTGTATTTATGTGTATGTGTGTAATGTCTGGTTTTGTAGTGTCGCCATGAAATGTGTTTCTGTGCATCTCTCACCCCCCCTCCACTTCAAGGCCCAGACAATCGTTTCTCATAAAATGTCTGACTTTTCTAATTATCGCCATTTTTCAATTAGGTGTTTTTAAGTTAACATCACTAATTTAGAAAATTCATACTACATATACATTTTATACTTAACATTCAAAACGATCCATCACTGGTTGAAATCTGGAACTTTTCAACCGATAAAAAAACCCCGTGATTCTAGTGACAATCAACAAAAAGTAGATATCGATGTTAACGAGGCTGAACCAACTTCAATTCCGATAGATACTGTTAAACAAGGAAAACCAGCTAGTGCGACACAGAATATCTGAAATTGGATTCTTATTGGCTGGAGATTGTTACATAGATATCTGTACACAATAATTTTGTACATTGTACTTAGATTGTTACATTGATATAGATACATAGATTGTTATATTGATATAGATACATAGATTGTTACATAGATATATGTACATAGATTGTTACATTGATATATGTACATATATTGTTACATTGATATATGTATATAAATTGTTACCAATGTGTTATTTAATTTTTGGACGGGGGTGCAAAGTATTTTCAAAATAAATAAATGAGTACAGGAATGTATTAAGTTTGTAAACCACTGACTTGGAGAATTGAGGAAAAGGAGTAGGGTGGAGGGGAGGTCGCGTGTTTTTAATTTAAAAGAGTGGTGTCCCCTGATTCCTAAATATGTACAATTATGCCCTAATTATCTTACTTGTGATATTCAATAAGAACGATTAACCTATAGTATTAAAAAAAACGACAAATTATATTCATACATAATACTAAACCAGTGTCCATTTATTCAACAAATTACGACATTTTACGACATTTATCTCAGGCGATTCACATTGATATTAAAAACAATTTTTTTTTGTCATTGGAGGGCGACATAACGTTGTTGTATTTTATGTTGTACGTGAAATGTAGTTAGAAGATACTGCAACTTATTTCTTACCACTCTATTCATAAGGACCCTAGAAGTACATGTACAGTTGTACACCGATATAATTTAAAATGTAACTAACACAGCTGTTTGAAAACATCAAATTCCTTCATAGGGTTTTTACTACCAAATACGTTCAGTGTTAATACCAGGCTTGTGGAGCCGCCAAATTTTTTCCGGCTCCGGCTCCCACAAATATGACGGCTCCGGCTCCCTAATATGATAGTATCACACGAGACAAAAAATTTTGTAATTGCGCCACGCAAACATGCCGCTAATAAAAAGTTATGCAAATTTTGTCGCGTTCACCCCCATAGCAGGCCCGTAGCGTGCGGGGTGGGAGCCAAGGGGGCCGGGCCCCCCTGCGTTTGTTTGGCCCCCTCTGCTTATTTGTTCTACTTAGTAAAATGTATTACCTGCCCCCCCCCCCCTGCTATTGCCTGGCCCCTGCTGTAGAATGCCTGGAATTTAAAAAATATACGCATGTCGGTTTTACTTAAAACAAACCATTTCAGTGCATCCAGAATCATATCATTATATTCGACCGAGGTTTCACTAGTCGCCATTTTCATAAGTAATAAAAAGTTATTTCAATTATCAAATTAGCAAATAGTAAAATGATACATTATTTAAAATATTTTAAAGACTTCAGTATTTATATTTATTATTTATAAATTCGAAGTTAATATTCGGACCCGGGTACCAATAAACTCCAGTGTTAATATAATATATATATCTTCTGTCAGATAACGTCCAGTGTTAATACAATGTTATTATCATCTGTCAGATAACGTCCAGTGTTAATACAATGTTAATATCATCTGTCAGATAACGTCCAGTGTTAATACAATGTTAATATCATCTGTCAGATAACGTTCAGTGTTAATACAATGTTAATATCATCTGTCACATAATGTCCAGTGTTAATACAATGTTAATATCATCTGTCAGATAACGTCCGGTGTTAATACACTGTTAATATCATCTGTCAGATAACGTCCAGTGTTAATACAATGTTAATATCTGTCACAGGGTGTGACTAATCTGTCGAAACCATCCCCTTACTCAAACCCCTAACTTAATAATATTACTAACGTTAAGGTGTAGATTATACCATGTATAGTAATATACATTCCCGTGCTCCAGTTTCCCCCCTTTTTACCCCACCCCCGTAATTGCGTCATCAGCCAGGTGGACAGCGGAAGGTGTCCGAGGCAGGGAGGTAACAGAAACACGTTACATTCCTCACGGGGAATTCTCTGACCACCGGACTACTATTCTCCGGTCGGCTTCTTCAAAGGGACAGCGACCCGCTCGATGTCCAGTTACTACGGTCTTTGTCTATACGACGTACTTCCCCCCCCCCCTCCTCATCTAGGCTTCACCCCCTAATTTGAAAGTTTGAAAGAAACATATATTATATTTGATTGGCTACGGGTCACGTGGGAGAAAGGGATATGAAGAATGAAATATAGATTCGACATTCGACGGAGGGTCTTGGTAGCGACCAGTCGACTTGTGTGGCTCTGGGTGAGCGATAGAGAGAGAGATAGAGAGAATTAACTAGTGATAACGTCCTTGTTCCCCTCATTCATTTTATATTGGATTATTTGCTGCAGTTTGAATTATCTTTGCTTATGATAAGTCACCAGATCCCTGTTACGGACTGGTGCCTTTGTATAATAAATATATCTTGGTGTTGTACACACGCTTGTGGAATTGATTATTCGTCACTTGTTATACGTCTAATTGTTGGTGAGACTGTGTGTGGTAGAAACACAAATACAAATACGAGTCATCATTGAGTCAGCCCTCATACTCTTAGCAACAAGCCAAGGATACCCTCAAAGGGGTCCTCAACAATATCATCTGTCAGATAACGTCCAGTGTTAATACAATGTTAATATCATCTGTCAGATAACGTCCAGTGTTAATACACTGTTAATATCATCTGTCAGATAACGTCCAGTGTTAATACAATGTTAATATCATCTGTCACATAACGTCCAGTGTTAATACAATGTTAATATCATCTGTCACATAATGTCCAGTGTTAATACAATGTTAATATCATCTGTCACATAATGTCCAGTGTTAATACAATGTTAATATCATCTGTCACATAACGTCCAGTCTGTCACATGACGTCCAGTCTGTCACATAACGTCCAGTCTGTCACATGACGTCCATGTCCGGAGGACGACTTAGATATGGGAAAAATATGGGAAGTTTTGTTTTTTTCTTTTTTGATATCGGAATCGTCAAGGGAATCGGATAATTTTTA
This sequence comes from Bulinus truncatus, assembly GCA_021962125.1. Taxonomy (NCBI): domain Eukaryota; kingdom Metazoa; phylum Mollusca; class Gastropoda; family Planorbidae; genus Bulinus; species Bulinus truncatus. The sequence continues at coordinate 3,721,901 of JAGDYQ010000014.1, forward strand.
GTTCCTGATTTTTAATTTACGTTTTATTAGAACTAAGTCTATTCAGTTCTCGAAATATCCACACCACTCGTTAGTTCTATATATCGGAAGAGTGAATAAATTTATAAAACATTTCGACTTCATTGTAGAAAAACATGAGACTATAGTCAGAATCAGTAACTCATCAATTGGAAATTGATCAGCATTGGTCCATTGCGTCTTGGCTAATCGAAATAATTTTTTTTTCTAAAATTTACTCGGCGCATGTGAAAAAAAAAAAGAAAACCATTGAAGTGGTAATTAATTGTCTCCCCTTGAGGTTTTGATTTGTTAACATCAGGAAACGTCGGGTTTGCATGAATTGTGGGATGTCTGTCTGGGATGGCTGTCCTTTTAAATAAAATGTACTTTCCGAATGGAATGTCTGTCTGTCTATCTATCTATCTATCTATCTATCTATCTATCTATCTATCTATCTATCTATCTATCTATCTATCTACCTACCTACCTATCTACCTATCTATCTATCTATCTATCTATCTATCTATCTATCTATCTATCTATCTATCTATCTATCTATCTATCTATCTATCTATCTATCTATCTATCTATCTATCTATCTATCTATCTATCTATCTATCTATCTATCTATCTATCTATCTATCTATCTATCTATCTATCTATCTATCTATCTATCTATCTATCTATCTATCTATCTATCTATCTATCTATCTATCTATCTATCTATCAATCATCTGTCTGACTGTCTGTCTGTCTAGCTGTCTGTCTGTCTGCTTGTCTGTCTCATTTATGTACATCTGTTTGTCTGCCTGGTATAATATATTAACTACCTTTCCATTTTCAGGTACAGTATACCAACAGGCACACATGTTAGTATCTAGACCAGGAGTTATTAATTCTAATTTGAGCAATCACGGCCCACATTAAATAAAAGTTCATTTTGCACCCCACCTTAACATAAACTGAGAACCGTCTTTAGTTGGGATCCACAGCCCTGGCCTATAATATACGAAGTATATAAAAGAAACGATGCCTATTACACTTTCTGTTATACAAGTCGATTTTGGCAAAAATCAAACCATAATAAACCTTTATTAAAATATTTATATTACAAATGTATTATTTCTATGGACATTTCGTTTGGTCCTTAAAATACCAACAAATTATAAATAAAAGAAAACAAATTACATTATTGGATGATAGCAGGACATTTTGATATTTCAAAGTACATTATTGGATGATAGCAGGACATTTTGATATTTCAAAATACATTATTGGATGATAGCAGGACATTTTGATATTTCAAAGTACATTATTGGATGAAAGCAGGACATTTTGATATTTCAAAGTACATTATTGGATGAAAGCAGGACATTTTGATATTTCAAAGTACATTATTGGATGATAGCAGGACATTTTGATATTTCAAAGTACATTTTTGATGACAGTCGGACATCTTGATATTTATTCAAATAATAATTAACCTTTAGCTGCTCTTGTTATTATTGCCTCCATGCACACTCATTAGCTTACTTGTTTCTCTTGATACTAAAATACACAGAATTAACTCCAGGAATTTCTTTAATACACAAGTATACTTAATTAGCTGCCACATATTCCTTTATTACCGTCACTTCCTGTATAGTCGTCAATACATATATACATGTACTCGCTGTGATTAAGTCAGTGTATGAGCCTGTTACCAATGATCGCCGTGATTTTAATTTTTGTCCTTTTGTCATGTGACAGACTTGACAGTCAACTCGACATCCGTGAGATAAGTTCATTGTCAGATATACACATACATACACACTCAGCCACACCCAGCCACACACACATACCTCCACACCCACACACACACCCACGCACACATAACCACACACACAAATCTCCACACCCACACACATACCCCCACACCCAGGCACACATACACCCACACCCAGTCACACATACACCACACACACATACCCCCGCACACACCCACACCCAGGCACACATACACCACACTCACCCACACCCAGGCACACATACACCACACTCACCCACACCCAGGCACACATACACCACACACACATACCCCCACACCCACCCACACCCAGACACCCATACACCACACACACCCACACCGAGGCACACATACACCACACACACACATACCCCCGCACACACCCACCCACACCCCACACACCCATACCCCCTCCACACACACACCCTGACACGCACACATCTACATTGCCTACGGTAATTAACTCTCGTTGATATCTCATTACATGCGTTTAATTAATCTGGATTATTAACGTAACAATACATGAGTTTATTTGACCTGAGATTGTCAAATATTTGATGAATATCTCAATTTTTGAACAAGTAAAAGTAATATCCACATTGTGCACATTGTATAGTGGCCCTTGTTTGGTTTGCAGTAATTTCCAACTTATATTGTATACATACATTGAACTTGTTTGAAATACTTTGTTTAATCCAGGTGTTACATTTATTGAGGTCTAGGTGTAATCTAGACACCATGGTGTATCAGTAACAAAATGGTGTCATAAATGAAACCTATATTTACTAACATAATATATGAGACGGAGCATTCTTTGTATCATGTGAAGATCAAGCGTCATGTTTTTTTTTCTCCCTCTATTATCATTATGTTCCTGTTTTACCTGATCTTAACTCCGTGTGTCCGTTGATGGAACAATCAAAACGTATTTTCGATAAGGTACAACGTAGGGACCAATCAGATATCAAATAACGCAGTAGGGGGGGGGATTCTAGTGTTTTGATAAAATCCGCTATATAACGGGGGTTGATGCACTGCTCACTCTAAGCATCTTGCTAAACGCGCACACACACACGTGCCAACAGAGCGCACAATAATTTTGTACTTAATCATCTCATTCAACATCATTCTAGAAACTAAATTTTGCACATAAATGGGAATTTTATGGCAATTTTAAAATCTAGTCGACAAAGTGTAACTCTTCAGATATCTGTACATCTTTTTTTAAACTATAAATTGTATATTACACTTCACTCTATATAACTTGATCGGACACGTTTTATGACATACTTCTGTTGTGCCAATTTTTTTTGAATAAAGTAATATTGTTAGTAATTGACAGTTTTTAAACAGGAAAAAGTAAAATGTTCAATGTCAAAAATAAATTTTTGTACATTACTTAAAAAAAGCTTCTTGTACTTGTACCTGCACCTATAAACTATAATATATAACGTATAAAATAGTCGATTTCCAGAATTCCCTAACCATAATCCCCTTTTTTATATTTTTCCCTAATCCATGCTGACCTTACAAAAATCCGGTCACCGTATTTAGCAGACGAGCCATTCAAAAAGAAAGACAAATTATAAATACGAAAGGTTTACTCAATTATTCTGCAGGATATCGATATTTAGGCTCGGCGAATGTACTTTAAAACAAACTATTCCTATTCTGAAATTTCTTCACGTTTTAATTGTATCATAGATTTATGTTGTTGTTTAACTAATTGTATGTGTTCTGCCCCCCCCCCCTTTACAATTGAGCGCCTCCCTCTTCCAATGTAAAACCCGAAGCATCCACACCCCTACGGCCCCCACAGCCCGTGTAAACTCACTTTGCGAGAGTCCCTCGCGTGGTTACAAAGAGCTGCCCGGAGATTTCTACGAAAATAAAATAACAAAATGTTTTCACCTGTAAGACATAAAGAATATCGTTTTTAACCAGAAATAATCACACACACTTGTAGAAATAATGGACCAAGTTTTTAAACCCAGGTAATTATTTTCTTATAAAGTAGTGTGTGTGTATATATATATATATATTCTGAATTTAAAATACATGTATTCTGAATTCATCCTTCGCTCAGTTAAAGTGTATCAAGGAAGCCAAGACTGACGTGAGGCCGAGCGGTTAGATCACTCGATTGTCCATCTCATCGCCCCGGGATCGATCCCCACTAAGAACCAAAATAAATGTCCCCAGTTTTAAATGGGTACCTGACTTATGTTGGGGGAGTTAAGTCGGGTACCCGACTTATGTTGGGGAAGTTAAGTCGGGTACCTGACTTATGTTGGGGAAGTTAAGTCGGGTACCTGACTTATGTTGGGGGAGTTAATTCCCATGTATATTCCGTGCTGACACAAAAAGTTGAGTTCTGTACTTCATATGCCCCGATGGCCTGTTGAGTTAAAATGCTTGGAACCTCTGGTTTAAATATTACCAAAATTAATAAATTTCGCAAGAAAATAGTTTGGTGATTAGCTGCAGTACATTTGAAATGACTTTGTCGACCAGTTTACAGGCCAAGTAATTTTAAAAAGTAATTATTAAACACAATGAAACCATTGAATAAGTTCACTTCATGCATTGTGTAAGATTTCAGTCTGAAAACGTTCACTGTAAATGAAATGAATCTATCCTCGGTCTGGTGATTAAAAACTTATTGAATAGACGGGCTCAACCACTTTGTGTGGGAGTAGTTTGTTATTGTTTTGAATGATTTTCATGCGACAGTATTTATACACAGCTGATTGATATAATATAACGTTTCAGTTATTACATTAACTTTGTTATTTCATTGACTTTGTCTATTTGTGTTCTATTTCGTCAAAGTAATGTTACATATGAAGCCAAAAATTGCTCAAGTCTGTAGGCCTGCTTAAGTCTGTCCTGTTTTAGACTGGTGTAAAAAAAATAATAATCTCAAAGTCTGTTTATTTCGTTTGCATGTCTGCTCTGTTCTTTTTTTTTTTTTTATCTTTATTAACATGTACGCAGGTAAAAGTCTGTGTATATTGGTCTGTCTGTTCTGTAAGTTTTTATATCTTGTACCTGCTTGTAGCAATGGTTTCCAACTTTGGCTTTTTTACATTCGCCTGAAGTCTATTGTGGGGTTGACTCTGATTCACTCAGTTGTTTAGTTCTATTTATTTCATGAATACATCTGCACACAAAGACATTAAAGACAAAAAGTATGTCTCACCAAATGACATTATCGAAGATCTATAAAGTATGTCTCACCAAATGACATTAGTGAGACTCTATAAAGTATGTCTCGACAAATGACATTATCGAGGATCTATAATGTATGTCTCGCCAAATGAAATTATCGAGGATCTATAAAGTATGTCTCACCAAATGACATTAGTTAGACTCTATAAAGTATGTCTCACAAAATGACATTAGTGAGACTCTATAAAGTATGTCTCGCCAAATGACATTATCGAGGATCTATAAAGTATGTCTCGCCAAATGACATTAGCGAGGTTCTATAAAGTATGTCCGGCCAAATGACATTAGTGAGGCTCTATAAAGTATGTCTCACCAAATGACATTAGTGAGGCACTATAAAGTATGCCTCACCAAATGACATTAGTGAGACTCTATAAAGTATTTCTCGCCAAATGACATTATCGAGGATCTATAAAGTATGTCTCATCAAGTGACATTAGTGAGACTCTATAAAGTATGTCTCACCAAATGACATTAGTGAGGCTCTATAAAGCATGTCTCACCAAATGATATTAGTGAGGCTCTATAAAGTATGTCTCACCAAATGACATTAGTGAGACTCTATAAAGTATGTCTCGCCAAATTACATTATCGAGGATCTATAAAGTATGTCTCACCAAATGACATTATCGAGGATCTATAAAGTATGTCTCACCAAATGACCTTATCGAGGATCTATAAAGTATGTCTCACCAAATGACATTAGTGAGGCTCTATAAAGTATGTCTCACCAAATGACATTAGTGAGGCTCTATATAGTATGTCTCACCAAATGACATTAGTGAGGCTCTATAATGTATATCTCACTAAATGTAAAACCTGCCACTGGATCTCACCGTTTACATGAGATGTGGTCACAACTTGTTTATAATTTACGTCACCAGCTTGTACATTGTCGGTCTAAACTGAGCTTGTGTCTTATCCAGACATTATCAAAGTATGGTCGCGGGCCAACTTCAGCCCGTTTTGCTGTTTGACCTGGTCCGATCGTCCACACCAAAGACTTTGAATTTAAATGAAACACTTCATCCATCTGCTCTTGGTCCGTCAAATTTTTGAACCCATTGTGGCCCACGATTTGATGAATTGGCCCACCCTTGGTCTAATTTGTTTTTATCTTTGAACATATAAATATAAGGGAAGTGAGCCACTGCACTTTGGTATGCCATACTTGTATGTGTGTCCAGCCTCGCTCTATGTCAGCCTGTATTTATGTGTGCCCAGCCTCGCTCTATGTCAGTCTGTATTTATGTGTGCCCAGCCTCGCTCTATGTCAGTCTGTATTTATGTGTGCCCAGCCTCGCTCTATGTCAGTCTGTATTTATGTGTGCCCAGCCTCGCTCTATGTCAGTCTGTATTTATGTGTGCCCAGCCTCGCTCTATGTCAGTCTGTATTTATGTGTGTCCAGCCTCGCTGTATGTCAGTCTGTTTTTATGTGTGCCCAGCCTCGCTGTATGTCAGTCTGTTTTTATGTGTGCCCAGCCTCGCTCTATGTCAGTCTGTATTTATGTGTGCCCAGCCTCGCTGTATGTCAGTCTGTATTTATGTGTGCCCAGCCTCGCTGTATGTCAGTCTGTTTTTATGTGTGCCCAGCCTCGCTGTATGTCAGTCTGTTTTTATGTGTGCCCAGCCTCGCTTTATGTCAGTCTGTATTTACTCACAAAGCCACCATGTAAATGAATCGAGCTAATGATATTTTCTTGGTCACCAGAAAACGCCACAGAACCATTCATTTGTGGTTTTGACTTCATTTTTGAATCCCTGATGAAATTGAACGTCAGTCGCTACCAAGCAAGCAATTAAACCGGCATCAAGTGCTCATAGAAGGCCAGCGCTGGGGTCGATTACTCCGTCGCCCGATGCCATTCGCGGCCACCTCTAGCCAACGTAGTTACAAGAAAATTAGATTGTTTCGATTATCGACTCCGGAATACGAGGGCTGCCTTTTTTATGTACCCGTGTAAATATCCGTCCAGCTGTAAGACGAGTGAAGTATCGATGGCGGTGTCGGGGCAAACAATGGCACCAGGAAATAATTGCACTTCTTGTATGGCTCGGAGGAAGTGCTGAGTGGGTGGGGGCTGCTGCTCATGCCAGTGTGTGTGTGTGAGTGTGTGTGTGTGTGTTTGAGTCTTGGGGCGCGCGTCTTTTTAAAAATGTAATTGAATAAAATAACACGCTGGAAATGTAGTTTTTACCCCTCCTGGCTTCCAGAATGGCTTTTGAAGGTATTAAAAATGTAGGAGAACTTGTAAAAAGTCAATCTACAAAAAATAAATGTAACTTGATCCATTTTCCTGTCTCTCTCTACCTCTTGAAAAACTCTTGTCTCTCCACATCTCTTGACAGACAGAGAACTTTTTTTACAGTTCACTTGATAACTTTTGATTTTAAAAGATTAAATATCAACATAGGAGGAAAATAAAAACAGTGTGTTGGGTAGACCAGGCCAGATAACCATTATAGCCTGCAGATAGTTGGAACTGACAGAGTTTAGCATGTACATAGTTGGAACTGACAAAGTGCAGACTATAGATAGTCGGAACTGACCTAGTGCAGCCTGTAAATAGTCGGAACTGACCGAGTGCAGCCTGTAGATAGTCGGAACTGACCGAGTGCAGCATGTAGATAGTCAGAACTGACCGAGTGCAGCCTGTAGATATTCGGAACTGACGAGTGCAGCCTGTAGATAGTCGGAACTGACGAGTGCAGCCTGTAGATAGTCGGAACTGACCGAGTGCAGCATGTAGATAGTCGGAACTGACGAGTGCAGCATATAGACAGTTGGACCTGACATAGTACAGTCTGTATTAGAATGAAGACACATTAAACAGACTGGTTACAACCTGAAGACACATTAAACAGACAATAGAATGTATCCATATGCACCCCAGCACATCAATAGAATGCATCCATACACCCCAGCACATCAATAGAATGCATCCATACACCCCAGCACATGAATAGAATGCATCCATACACCCCAGCACATCAATAGAATGCATCCATACACCCCAGCACATCAATAGAATGCATCCATACACCCCAGCACATGAATAGAATGCATCCATACACCCCAGCACATCAATAGAATGCATCCATACACCCCAGCACATCAGTAGAATGCATCCATACAACCCAGCCATTGAACGATGACGTTACTCAATTAGTTTAGTTTTATCATCCTACAACTATTTCGCCTGAACAAAGTTTTTTATGTGTAATTAAAAACTGGAAGGATTAACGTTGACTAATCTAATGGCGTGACTGGTATTTCCACCTTTCACCTCTATATATTTACTGTAAAACAGATATTCCCAAAGTGTGGACGGCGACAAAATTTAAAATTCAAATACAGGGTCAAGGGTCCTTTTACTCATACATTCAATTGGAACTCTTTCACTTTTTACTAACTTAAATAATACAATTATACAAGTTTGTTCATTTGCAGAGTGAAAGATGGCGAAGAAAATCTCTATATTAACAAATAATGACAGTTTTATTCTCTTTCTTTTATTATAAGTTGTTTTTTTTTGTAGGTAGGTCGCGAAATCAAAACAATTTTCATAGTTTATCCCGAAGCGCAAAAATGTGAGAAGTGTTATTTTTAATGCATTTATTTTTTCACTATTTTACATTTCATTCAATGGTCAGTTATGGGTTGAGTTTATAAAATGTCAGTTAGAATTGGTTATTTGTATCCATTGATCTTTTTATTTTGAATGTGACACTATAGACCAAAGTACTGCGGGTCTCAATGTTAGGTCAACGAATACAGTGAGTGCTGCATACAAACACTTCAAGCGTTCCGCGAGAAAAATAAATGGTTTCATTCTGCAGCCTTTACAAGTGTTCCAAAACCTCAATAGTCTGATAACCACTGGGGTATCAGTCTGATAAACACTGGGATATTTTAACAGATGAATTCGATGAGTCTATTTCGTATGAAAAATCTTTGAAGGAGTGGTAAACATGACCTTGACCTAAGACTCGGTAGTTCTGTCACAGGAACCCCGCAACCCATTCTACATTACCCAGGGTTTGGAGGGAAATCAAAGTCACAGTGACATTTTACTACGAACATACCCAACAATCTGGGTCACGTCTGCTATTTAAGGTTTCGTTCCCTCCCGCCTGTATTGTTCTTGATGTATTTACAAGCAACTGATATTCTACTACAATCTGTAGACTTGTGTCGTCTGGACATCACAATAAATCTATATTTAACTCAGTAGTTGTTTTTTTAAAATTAATTCTATTCATAGAATGAGAAACTTCGGTGCCACCACACCCATTGACAAATAATTGAAGGGACCGCATGCAATATTGACCTTTGCTAAAAAAAAAGGCTCAAAAGTTTAGTTGGTGCTTTTTCAAGTGATTTGTCAATGACTAAACATGCTGAAGATTGTAAATTAATTTCTTGTTCCTGGTCATTTGATTTTGTTAAGCTAAAGAAAGAAATTTAGTGTAATGGATTTTCTTCTTTTAAAAAATAGATAAAAAATTGTACGCTGATTTGAGTATAGATCTCAGAGTTGACAGAACGTTGTTGGGTTTATACATGGACTTCTAAATCGGTAGCCTTACATGACATCTACATACACAATAAATCAGTAGCCTTACATGACATCAACATACACAATAAATCAGTAGCCTTACATGACATCAACATACACAATAACAAAAGACAAGCGAGGGGTAGGCCAATGTTGCACACAAATCTCAACCGTTTTTTTTCCTAAATTCAAATATAAAACTATTTCATCAATATATATATATATATATATATATATATATATATATATATATATATATATAAGAGGCATTTGCTGTCTGTCTGTCTGTCTGTTCCCTTATAACTCAAGATCCAGATAACCAAATAATGTGAAATTTGTTACACATACACATAATTACATGGGGAAGGTTATAGGACAGGTTTCGTTTCATCTCGATGGGTAGTTTAATTGTAATTATTTTTTTTTTATTTTAGTATTTTACTATATTAAAGTAATCTCGACGGCGCCATAAATAAAATTCCTCTGTGACGTCATTTCCCGATTCGAATAGAACTTGCGCGCTGGTGCTGTATTGTGCCTTTGTGATGCAAAGAATTGTTGATGTTTTTTCATGCTCCCTGATTTGTACAGTTTGAGGAAGATAAAGGAATGAAGAAGGATTTTAGAAGTGTGAAGCCATAATAATAAGTATATATATATATATATATATATATATATATACATAGAGAGAGAGAGAGGGGGGAGGGAGAGAGAGATAAAGAGAGAGAGGGGGGCAGGGGGGAGAGAGAGGAAAGGAGGGTAGGGAGGGAGGGCGGGAGGGGAGAGAGGAGGGGAAGGGGGTGGACAGGGGGGAGAAAAGGAGGGGGGAGAGAGGGGGAGATGGGAGAGGGGAGTATGGGGAGAGGGGGAGGAGAGAAAGGAAGGGAGGGAGAGAGAGATAGAGAGGGAGGGAGGGAGGAGATAAAGAGAGAGAGAGAAGGGGGCAGGGGGGAGAGAGGAAAGGAGGGAGGGAGGGGGAGGGGAGAGAGAGAAGGAGGGGGAGAGGGAGATGGGAGAGGAAGGGAGAGAGAAAGGAAGGGAGGGAGAGGGGGTAGGGAGGAGAGAGAGAGGGTGGGGGAGAGAGGGAGGGAGAGAGATAAAGAGAGAGAGAGAGGGGGCAGGGAGGGAGAGAGAGGGAGGGAGGGGGAGGGGGAGAGATAAGAGAGAGAGAGAGGGGGCAGGGGGGAGAGGAAAGGAGGGGTAGCAGGGAGGGAGGGAGGGGCGGGGAGAGAGGGAGGGAGGGGGATGGACAGGGGGAGAGAAGGAAGGGGAGAACGAGATGGCAGAGGGAGGGAGAGAGAGGGAGATGGGAGAGGGAGGGAGAGAGAAAGGGGGGAAGGAAAAAGAGAAAGGAAGGGAGGGGAGAGGGGGTAGGGAGGGAGAGAGGGGAGGGGAGGGAGAGAGAGGGTGGGAGAGAGGGAATGAGGGTGGGAGGAAGAGGGAGAGGTGGAGAGGGGAGGGAGGGAGAATGAAGGGAGGGAGAGAGGGGCTAGGGGAGGGGAAGAGAGAGGGGGAGGGAACGAGAGAGGGAGAAATGGGAGGAAGAGATCAAAGAGAGAGGGGGCAGGCAGGGGAGAGAGGGAAGGGAGGAAGGGGGAGAGAGGGAGGGAGGGGGTGGACAGGGGGGGAGAGAAGGAGGGGAGAGGGGAGATGGAAGAGGGAGGGTGGGGGAGGGGAGATAAATGGGAGAGAGAGGGAGGGAGAAGGGGAGGGGGAGGGAGAAAGGGGGGGGAAGGGAAAAGGGGGAGGGGAGGGAGGGGGAGAGAGAGGGAGGGATAGAGGGGTAGGGAGAAAACAGAAGGTAAACAGAAAGCCTTATTTTAAACCCGGGCAAAGCCGGGTACTTGCAACTAGTATATAAGGTTTTCTGTTTACCTTTGTTTTCTCTCCCTCCCCCTCTCTCCTTCCCCCTCCCTCTCCCTCCTTACCCCTCTCTCCCTTTCTCTTTCCCTCCCTCCCTCTCCTTTCCCGCTCTCCCATCTCTCTCCCATTCACCCCTCCCTCATTCCCTCTCTCCCTCCCTGCCCCCTAACTCTTTCTCTCCCTCTCTCCCACCCTTTCTCTTTCCCCTCCCTCCCCTCTATCTCCCTCCCCTACTCCCCCTCTCTTCTTTTCTCTCTCCCTCTTCCCCTGCTCCCTCCCCCCCCTGCTCCCCTCTCCCACTCTCCCCCCTGTCTACCCCCCTCCCTCCCCTCCCTCTCTCCCCCTCCCCTCCCTCCTACCCTCCTTTCCTCTCTTCCCTCCCTGCCCCCTCTCTCTCTCTTTTCTCTCTCTCCCTCTCTCTCCCTATATCCCTCCCTCCTTCTCTCACCCCCGTCCTCCCTCTCTCCACCTTCCTCCCCTTCCTCCCTCCCCCCTCTCTCCCTCCCTGCCCCCTCTCTCCCTTTCCCCCTCCCCCTTTCTCCCCCTCCCTCCCTCTCCCTCTCTCTCTCCCATCTACCCCTCCCTCATTCCCCCTCTCTCTCCCTCCCTGCCCCCTCACTCTTTCTCTCTCTCCCTCTCTCCCACCCTCTCTCCTCCCTCCCTCCCCTCTATCTCTCCCCTCCCCTCTATCTCCCCTCCCTACTCCCCCTCTCTCTTTTCTCTCCCCCCCTGCTCCCCTCCCCCCTGCTCCCTCTCCCACTCTCCCCCCTGTCCACCCCCTCCCTCCCCTCTCTCCCCTCCCTTCCTCCTGCCCTCCTTTCCTCTCTCCCCCCTGCCCCCTCTCTCTCTCTTTTTCTCTCTCTCCCTATATCCCTCCCTCCTTCTCTCACCCCCGTCCCCCCTCTCTCAACCTTCCTCCCCCTTCCTCCTCCCCACTCTCTCTTTATCTCTCACTCACTCCCTCCCATCCTCTTCTCTCCCTCTCTCCTTCCCTCCCCTTTCTCTCACTCCCTCCCCCTCTATCTCCCTCCCCTACTCCCTCCCTTCCCTTTCTTCTCTCCCTCCCTCCCTTTCTCTCTCCCAACCCTCCCCTCTCCCTCCCTCCCCATTAATCACCCCTCCCTACCACCTCTCTCCCCTCCCTCCCTCCTTCTCGCCCCCTCTCTGCCCCCTCCTTCTCTCCCTCCCGCCCCCTCTCTATTTATCTCTCTCCCCCCCTCCCTCTCTCTGTACAATTAAACGTCAAATTACGCTTCTTAAATAAACAAGAAAAACCTTATTTTAATCCCGGGCAAAGTCGGGTACTTGCAGCATGAAAAAAAAAACAACAACAATTTTTTTTTCCCGTCCCTAGCCCTTTCTTCACCGTCCGTTCAATTACACATTCACTTGGTGCGCGATTTTTTATTTATAGTGAAGGCGATCCCCATACACGAATGGATACTTTAATATAGTAAAATACTAAAATAGTGAGTTACAATTAAACTACGCATTGAGATTGTATTAATAATGTTAATAATGTCGCAGAAACATTTTTAATTAACGTATTTCGGTTTATTAAAGTGAACCTTTAATTTTAATCTTCCGAATACATAAAACGATAGGTAAATAGATATGACTATTGATTTCATCATGTTTACAATTGGAGTTTCCGGGAGTTACCCTCTTTTAAAAATGTGTCATAGGGAAAAGACGTCACAGAGGAATTTTATCTATGGCGCCGTCGAGATTACTTTAATATAGTAAAATACTAAAATAAAAATAATTAATTACAATTAAACTACCCATCGAGATGAAACGAAACCTTTCCTATAACCTTCCCCATGTAATTATGTGTATGTCAACGAATTTCACGTTTTTTGGTTTTCTGGATCTTGAGTTATAAGGGAACAGACAGACAGACAGACAAATAATGCGTCTTATAAGTATAGAGATATCTATACCTATAAGAGGAGAGAGATAAAGAGTGAGGGGGGCAGGGAGGGAGAGAGAGGGAATGAGGGGAGTGGAGGAAGGGGGAGAGAGGGGGAGGGAGGGAGAGAGGGGAGGGAAGGAGAGAGGGAGGAGGGACGTTGGGAGAGAAGGAGGGGGAGAGGGGAGAGAGGGAGATGAGAGAGAGAGGGAGGGAGGGAAAGGGAGAGGGAGGGGGAGGGAGGGAGGGGGAGGGAGGATGAAGGGAGAGAGGGGGTAGGGAGAAAACAAGGTAAACAGAAAGCCTTATTTTAAACCCGGGCAAAGCCGGGTACTTGCAACTAGTATATATATATATATATATATACATATACATATATATATATATATATATATATATATATATATATATATATATGCACATTTACAGTACTCTATCTAGGTCAGGACCTAAGAGAGGGAAATGGCGGTCTTATGACAAAAATAAAGACAAATATGTATTTCTTCATAGAGATATTGATATAAATCAGTCATAGCTAGAAATTCGTTCAATGTGGCCGCCATAACCAGATCAGTTTCAATGGGATGTTAAAGGTTGTGCACACTAAATCTAGGTTAATAATTACAAATAACTTTTTATTTAAAGATTGGTTAAATTCTTTTTTTATGTTAACGGTTTTAAAAAGGGCAACGGGAAAACAGCCAGAACACTTTGAGTGGTCCCAATCCTCTAAGAGCCCCATCGATCATGGGCGTCGCTAGAAATATTCCAGGGGGGGGGGCAAAAATACACATTTTTAAATTTAACTGACAATGCCATACAGGTTCATTTTTCAATTAAAGTTAATTATAACATTAATTATTTATATTGACATAAATAAATGCATTTGAAAATTCAAACATTTTGACAACAAACACAAGAAGGTTTCGATTTTAATTTTTTTTGTTAATTTGGGCTTCTATAACTTGATTAGGCCTTCAAAAATACTCTTGACATTCAGCTTTTTTTTATCTGGCAACTCTTGTTGGTTTATAATCTTCTGCCACTGAATGAATTTTTTAATAAATGCTAAATTAATTGAGACCCCTGATAAAAAGTATGATTTTAGAGCTGACAATGATGGAAACAGAGTTTTTACATATGCATTGTTATCAGACTATTCAATAGTGGCTTATATGTTAAAAGGTGCCATTTGCAAATATTGCCTGTTGTTTCCGCAAAAAAAAGGAATTCGAGCAAATCGGGGGCATTCGTCATCAAACCATACACAATATTTAAAGATTTCAACGAAGATGCAATTAGCCAGATGCAAAGCACATGGCACAAAGACTCATGAAGATGCAAGCAATTCTTTTTTTGCATGATTGGAAGCCAAAGCAGTTTCTATAGATGAGCAGTTGAACTCATCATTTAGAAGACAATTTTAAAAAATCGTAACTAACGGGATCCCATCATTTCTACAATCCTATTTTGCGGCATGCATGATTTAGCACTTCGTGGAAAAGAATCAAATTCTGGTAATTTTTTATGACCTGGTTCTTGGTAATCATTTGTAAATTGGTTCTTGTAGTGCTATATCGGCAACTGCGCTAAATACTATAATCGAAATTTTGTGGGTCTCTCTTGCGTGATGACATTGTTCGTGAAGCAAATAATTCAGTTGCATTTTCTACACTTGCCAACGAGTCAACTGACATTTTTTCAGGCATTGAGCAGACGTCACTTGGTGTTATATTTGTCAAAGAACAAAGTGGGAAAATGGTGGTTACAGAAGAATTCCTTGGATATATTCCTATATTTGTTGTTTGTTTAGTTATTATTCAAAAATATTCATCAAAACTAGAAGCTGTGACAAAAAAAATTGCAGTCATTGCATTTAGTTTTACTGGCAGTACAAACATACATTCAAGAATTGTTAACTACATTGGCTGTTGATCTACGGAATTGTGTTGAGGTATAGGAAATTTTTAGAGTTACAAAAGGTATTGCAGATGACATTGGTGTCGACATTCAACATCCACGACAAGCTGGAAGACAAATGAACAGGGAAAATCCAAAAGTTGATTTGCCTGAGGGTTATTTTAGAATAACTTTTTTTCTACCCAACCTTCAATCTATTAAATAATTGCTGAAAATTTGTTTTTGAATAGAAAATAAACCAGCATTTTCCCTTTTAGTTTTGAATCCCTTTTTGATGACAAAACTAGAAAGACTCGCATTTAAGGATCAAGGCGGGGCTATTGCTGAATATTACGCATTTGACAATTTAATGGAGGAGAGTGAAACCTGGTCTGATATATGGACATGTAAAACTAGTAAAGGGGAAAAAACAGAAACGATGACTATGTGAGGTATTAGATGAACCATTTTTTCCCCATGATTAGGATGGCTTTTTGACAGCATTGGCTCTTCCGGTGTGTGAAGTCCCTGTAAGGATGAGATGAAATCTCTTAGATCCTTTAAACCACTAATGGGACGGTTTTTACGGTGCCCTTCTTTCATCCCCACCATAGCCGTTAGTGCAATGGTAATGGAGGCACCACGGGAGATATAGCGGGGACGTAACCCATGACCTGAAATATCCATTGGTCATCACCGGAGATCGAACCGGGGACCCTCAGGTCGACAGTCGAGTGTTTTATCACCCTCCTCTCCCCCCCCCCGGCTCTTCTAATAACAACATGCACAATCGAGAGATCAATTAGTACTCTAAGACGAGTAAAAACGTGGCACTCTCAACAACTGGTGATGATCGTTTATCTGGTCTTTGTATGATGAGTATCAAAAATTTAAAGAAATTTTCATCAAATGATTTTATCAAATACCAAGACGTTTACAACTTTTGTTCCAGAATAAATAGTTTAAAATTACAATATTATTTCTGTATCAGTGTAATTTATAATTTTATACTTTATTTTATTAGTATAGGTAGCTGTTCTACAATGAAACCATTATTTTAAAAATTACAATAATGTAATCAGTTATAATTGCAGACATAATTCTTTTTTATGTTTGATATATGTACATTGATTGTCTTCAATGTAATAAACTTTCAGGAAATTGAGTTCAGTTTTATTGTGACAACTTTATGACATTTTTCCAAATTGTAGGAGGGGGAGGGAGGGCAAATGTCCCCCTTGCCCCCCCCCCCCGAATACGCCCATGCTATTGATGCTGATTTTTTCTTCTTTTTTGCTGTACATGGGGTACAGTCGGCCACTATTGTCATAGTTTATCTTTAGACAAGATCAAGTCATAATTTATCTTTAGACAATATCAAGTCATAGTTTATCTTTAGACAAGATCAAGTCATAGTTTATCTTTAGACAAGATCAAGTCATAGTTTATCTTTAGGCAAGATCAAGTCATAGTTTATCTTTAGACAAGATCAAGTCATAGTTTATCTTTAGACAAGATCAAGTCATAGTTTATCTTTAGACAAGATCAAGTCATAGTTTATCTTTAGACAAGATCAAGTCATAGTTTATCTTTAGACAAGATCAAGTCATATTTCATCTTTAGACAATATCAAGTCATAGTTTATCTTTAGACAAGATCAAGTCATAGTTTATCTTTAGACAAGATCAAGTCATAGTTTATCTTCAGACAAGATCAAGTCATAGTTTATCTTCAGACAATATCAAGTCATAGTTTATCTTTAGACAAGATCAAGTCATAGTTTATCTTTAGACAAGATCAAGTCATAGTTTATCTTTAGACAAGATCAAGTCATATTTCATCTTTAGACAAGATCAAGTCATAGTTTATCTTTAGACAAGATCAAGTCATAGTTTATCTTTAGACAAGTTCAAGTCATAGTTTATCTTTAGACAAGATCAAGTCATAGTTTATCTTCAGACAAGATCAAGTCATAGTTTATCTTTAGACAAGATCAAGTCATAGTTTATCTTTAGACAAGATCAAGTCATAGTTTATCTTTAGACAAGATCAAGTCATAGTTTATCTTTAGACAATATCAAGTCATAGTTTATCTTTAGACAAGATCAAGTCATAGTTTATCTTTAGACAAGATCAAGTCATAGTTTATCTTCAGACAAGATCAAGTCATAGTTTATCTTCAGACAAGATCAAGTCATAGTTTATCTTCAGACAAGATCAAGTCATAGTTTATCTTCAGACAAGATCAAGTCATAGTTTATCTTTAGACAAGATCAAGTCATAACATTCTTGAAATATTCTTTATTGTAGTCTGTCGACTAGGGGACATTTTGGTAACTGAACGGTTACTTGTGGATACTATTAGCTTGTGAACACTATTAGCTTGTGGATACTATTAGCATGTGGACACTATTAGCTTCTGGACACTATTAGCTTCTGGACACTATTAGCTTCTGGACAATATAAGCGTGTGGACACTATAAGCGTGCGGACACAATTAGCTTGTGGACACAATTAGCGTGTGGACACTATTAGCTTGTGGACACTATTAGCTTGTGGACACTATTAGCTTGTGGACACTATTAGCTTGGGACACTATAAGCGTGTGGGCACTATAAGCGTGTGGACACTATTAGCTTGGGACACTATAAGCGTGTGGACACTATTAGCTTGTTGGCACTATAAGCGTGTGGACACTATTAGCTTGTGGACACTATTAGCTTGGGACACTATAAGCGTGTGGACACTATTAGCGTGTGGACACTATTAGCGTGTGGACACTATAAGCGTGTGGACACTATTAGCTTGTGGGCACTATTAGCTTGTGGACACTATTAGCTTGTGGACACTATTAGCGTCTGGACGCTATTAGCTTGTGGACGCTATTAGCTTGTGGACGCTATTAGCTTGTGGATACTATTAGCTTGTGGACGCTATTAGCTTGTGGACGCTATTAGCTTCTGGACACTATAAGCGTGTGGACACTATAAGCGTGTGGGCATTATTAGCTTGTGGACACTATTAGCTTTTGGACACTATTAGCTTGTGAACACTATTAGCTTCTGGACACTATAAGCGTGCGGACACTATTAGCTTGTGGACACTATTAGCTTGTGGACACTATAAGCGTGTGGACACTATAAGCGTGTGGACACTATTAGCTTGTGGACACTATTAGCTTCTGGACACTATAAGCGTGCGGACACTATTAGCTTGTGGACACTATTAGCTTGTGGACACTATAAGCGTGTGGACACTATTAGCTTGTGGACACTATTAGCTTGTGGACACTATTAGCGTGCGGACACTATTAGCTTGTGGACACAATTAGCTTGCCAGCTTTCAAGAGGGAAAATGTCTGTCACCATGAAAAAAATTATTAAGAATATTATTCTATGTCTGTCTGTACGTTCTCATTTCACCATCTTTCACACACACTTTTTACGACCATCTGATTGGTGTATTTTCTGGTCATTTCACTACGTCAGTGGCTTATCATCTGGCGATTTCACTACGTCAGTGGCTTATTATCTGGAATCCTTTTCAAGTCAGACTTCATTGATGTTACTTTCTATTTTCCTGCAGACAAAAAAGAACTATTAAATTTCTTTTTTAAAATATATTTTATTTTGGTACTTTTAAGATAATGATACGTGTATTTGAACAATTTATCAGTAACAGTCTATAAACAGAAGGGGGTGGGATTGTTTCTTTACGAGCCTTGCTGTTATTTCTATATATTATTGCAATACTTTGTTCACTTTACTTTTTTTCCAATAAAGAAATATAAAATGGCGTCTTTAAACGACTTTTTGTGTAATCACCACTGGCCAACCATGAACATGTTAATGTATTAATGGTCAAGTGTTATTATTAAGGTATCTATCAATGAATCTGTATATCTGTATGTCTGTATATCTGTATGTCTACGTATGTTTATATCGACATGTGTGTAGGTATATTTGGTAGCAATTAGAAAAGGTCTGGTGAAAGAATGGATTAACCGGAAGTAGAATGCTGGGAAATGATACACAAATGGGAGACGGTCTTAACTTGAGGCTTTGAAATAAATAAGACGGTCGATTTAAGTACTAGTAGATGGAAATAGCCTGTGGCGGACTCTGGCCATCTTGTCAACTTTCCCAAAGGCAAGTGGGCCACTTGAAGAGTTAACTTTATGGATATCCCCAAAAAATGTTTTTGTTGATTGACAAAATGAAAATTCAACGTAACAGATCTGAATCCTGTTTCATGCAGGCAGCCAATGACCCAGTCACACATAGCGGCATATAGAGCTGAATCCTGTTTCATGCAGGCAGCCAATAGTTTAAGACCCAATCACACATAGCGGCATATGGAGCTGAATCCTGTTTCATGCAGGCAGCCAATAGTTTAAGACCCAGTCACACATAGCGGCATATGGAGCTGAATCCTGTTTCATGCAGGCAGCCAATAGTTTAAGACCCAGTCTCACATAGCGGCATATGGAGCTGAATCCTGTTTCATGCAGGCAGCCAATAGTTTAAGACCCAGTCTCACACAGGAGGCATATAGAATTTTTGGCTGTGATTTTGAGTGAACAACTGATCGAAAAATGGATGAGAGTTTGATTTATTCATTAGTCTGTTAGGGAATGAAGAGAAAGTTTTTTTTCATCATTTTTAATATTACTATTTTGTTTTGTATTAAATATTGAATGAACTTCACTTATGACTTAACTTATCAACTATACTCCATGACTTGACTTATAAACGATACTCCATGACTTGACTTATCAACGATACTCCATGACTTGACTTATCAACTATACTTCATGACTTGACTTATCAACTATACTTCATGACTTATTTCATTGTGCAAACAATAGGATGTAATGTTTCAAATTGCAGGCATAAACCATCTCTTCACCAATACAACAATGGTTGAATTATACAATAATCACTTACACCGCAAAAGATAGAAAACTTTTAAGAAATCATGCATCCATATCAGAGATGAGCGGACAGCGGACGCGTCCGCTTGCGGACGCATATCCGCAGACTTTTCCGAATCCGCCGACTGACAGCGGACGCTTCGTATGGTTGAGTTGCGGACTCGCGGACTGACGCGGATCTTCTTTAGCGTTACCATAACAAATTTCAAGTCATTTAAACAGCTAAATTTCAGCAATGCGGACGCGCGGACTGACTGCGGACCAATGTTGTAAGATTCTGCGGACGCGGATCATTGATAGAATGTTTTTATTTGACATATTACTGACATTTCGCCATTGTTTTGGCTTTCTTTATGTCCTCAAGGGTCATGACTCAGAAATTTAAAATCAACATTTTTAATGAGATCTAAAAAAACCGTCCTGTCTGAGACATCACCCTCCGCTGATGTATACGTATATTTACTGAACAACAAGTTGAACTGAATCAGTGAGAGCCACCGCTGATGTATACGTATATTTACTGAACAACAAGTTGAACTGAATCAGTGAGAGCCACCGCTGATGTATACGTATATTTACTGAACAACAAGTTGAACTGAATCAATGAGAGCCGCCCCTGAACACAACAGTGGGCCGCATGGGTATCTATGAGCGGCATTGTACCGCCATTGGTACACTTAATACAATAATGTGTGTGTGTTTATATCGCATCATAGTCTTGTTCCAGTTTCACACTCAGTAATGTGTATTTCTTCCACTCTGTAACATGTGGTATCTGCCCCCTAATTTGATTCTTTTATCCACCTGTAGTACATCGTGAATCTAGTTAAGAGAAACTGGCACTCGTTAGATAATACAGAGGTGTGGATTGTGGTTCTATTTTTTTCTACAACATGGGTGCATGTGAATGTAGGAAATGGTAAGGTTCGGTAGTTGTCTTACACCTATTAAACCTTTAATATGGGCCTACCTTAGACAGCTGAGCTGACTGGCCACCTAGATGACTTAGTGACTGGTCCACCTAGATGACTTGGTGACTGGCCCACCTGGATGACTTGGTGACTGGCCCACCTAGATGACTTGGTGACTGGCCCACCTAGATGACTTGGTGTCTGGCCCACCTAGATGACTTGGTGTCTGGCCCACCTAGATGACTTGGCGACTGGCCCACCTAGATGACTTAGTGTCTGGCCCACCTAGATGACTTGGTGTCTGGCCCACCTAGATGACTTGGCGACTGGCCCACCTAGATGACTTGGTGACTGGCCCACCTAGATGACTTGGTGACTGGCCCACCTAGATGACTTGGCGACTGGCCCACCTAGATGACTTGGCGACTGGCCCACCTAGATGACTTGGTGTCTGGCCCACCTAGATGACATGGTGACTGATCCACCTAGATGACTTGGTGACTGGCCCGCCTAGATGACTTGGTGACTGATCCACCTAGATGACTTGGTGACTGATCCACCTAGATGACTTGGTGACTGGCCCACCTAGACGACTTGTGTCTGGCCCACCTAGATGACATGGTGACTGGCCCACCTAGATGACTTGGCGACTGGCCCACCTAGATGACTTGGCGACTGGCCCACCTAGATGACTTGGTGTCTGGCCCACCTAGATGACATGGTGACTGATCCACCTAGATGACTTGGTGACTGGCCCGCCTAGATGACTTGGTGACTGATCCACCTAGATGACTTGTGTCTGGCCCACCTAGATGACATGGTGACTGGCCCACCTAGATGACTTGGCGACTGGCCCACCTAGATGACTTGGCGACTGGCCCACCTAGATGACTTGGTGTCTGGCCCACCTAGATGACTTGGTGTCTGGCCCACCTAGATGACTTGGTGACTGCCCACCTAGATGACTTGGCGACTGGTCCACTTAGATAACACGGTGACTCTTTGGTTGTGTGAGGATGTGAGGCCGATTGGTTTTATGCAGGTAGCGGGATAGAATCCAAGTGAAGACGATTAATGTATGTGAATATTATTTAGAGGTATTAAGGGCACTAAACAAATGTCCAAATTGTGGTTACGAGTTCTGTAAGAGATAAAAACGAATTTCCTCCATAAATTGACCTCACATCACCCCCGGACACCAAATTCAATTCACATTTCTCTTCAAACACACAAACAAACTCTCCAACTGCCCTCATTTTGAGACAAATATATAAAGGGATAAAACAACAACATCAGCCAACTAGAGGGTTTCCAATGATCCAATACAATTTCCAAGTTTTACGTCATGATTTTTAAAAACATGATTGTGTACCTAGGTCAGTGCCAATATCTCGTGTATCCAAGTACCGAGACTGAACGGAGAACCGTTTCTTATTTCTAGATGCCGTCACGAGTTGACTGGGGGTAGGGGGGTATAGTTTAAATAACGTTGAGATTAATTTTAACACAAGTTCTAACCACTGCCATTATATCCTCCCTTCCCAACCCCACCCCCCTCAACCGCACCCCGCCCCCTCCCAGTTATTCTCTCGTCCCGTATTTCTCTATCTTAATCACATTGTAGCACAGAGCTAATTATAGAACTAGTGACGGTGATATAGAGTCACGTGTGCGCCTGCCGGGGCCAAGTGTAATTATCCAGTCAATGGAAACTGGTGATGTGGCAGCAAATATCTATTTTTTTATTCTTTTTTTTTTATGTATTTTTTGAAAAAGTTTTTTCACTGACAATTATATTTTTTTTTTACAACAGTTCCTGCGATTTTAGTAACTAACTTTATTTAGACCATTTTATGATTTTTTTTTTTTACAGAAAACAGAAATTTACTACAGGACATGTATGAAATTTGTTAACACAATTAAATTGTGTGTAAACACAGTCACACAAACATACACCACACACACATGCACACACACACACATCAGCTATAATCTGCCAACTTGTGAATAGCATAAATACAATTTATGATTACAGGCAGGGAGGGTACTGTGGTGGTTGTGCACCCATACAGGGCACCGTACTGGGACGGGGCGCAGAAAGAGCGATGTTAAATGTTTTTTTTTTGCACTTTTCAGAATGGGAGAAGGGCGGCGCCAAAAAAAAAACTGATAATTCGCTCAGGGCGCCAAAAAATGTAACTCGCGATCGAACCTGGGAACCTCAGGTGGACAGTCGAGCGCATGAACCCCACGACCATCCGCCCTATCACGCCGGCCATGTACAAAACGTCATAACTTTCTTGATCGCACTTGCTCGAAACTCAATATCACAGGAGCACCACCCGATAGTTGGATTTCATTCTTCCTTGTCTGAGCCATTGATAGGTTTTTGGCGAGGGAGGGGGGAAGGGGGGGGGTCTAGCCAAAATCCAAAATGAGCAACTTTTGTTAACCTCTTGACTTTCAAACTAAAAACGTTGTAAGGCCAGGCACCAACGTAACCCGCCGGCCCAGACCGTCCATCCTGGACATTTCAGCCATCAGCGGTCATGCGGCTAAACCTGGCGTTGTTGAAATGCACGTACCTACCGTTCATACTGAGAGTAGTTGAGTTGTAACACTTGGGTGTGTATTGTCTTACACCTGTATCATGGTCTCGATAAACACTTGGGTGTGTATTGCTGTATCATGGTCTCGATAAACACTTGAGTGTGTATTGCTGTATCATGGTCTCGATAAACACTTGGGTGTGTATTGCTGTATCATGGTCTCGATAAACACTTGAGTGTGTATTGCTGTATCATGGTCTCGATAAACACTTGGGTGTGTATTGTCTCACACCTGTATCATGGTCTCGATAAACACTTGGGTGTGCATTGCTGTATCATGGACTCGATAAACACTTGGGTGTGTATTGCTGTATCATGGTCTCGATAAACACTTGGGTGTGCGAAATTGTCAGAAAAGAAAATATTTTTATATATAACGAAGAACTGAAAGATGCCGTTGTATAGCTAGCTAGTTCACTACACTCTCGCTATCCGTTCATATCTAGTTCATCAGACTCTCGCTATCCGTACAGACCCAGTTCATCAGACTCTAGCTATCCGTACATACCGTATAGCGGTATTAGTATGAGTGCTCCAATTTAAGTATGCACAACTGGCCTCACGTCACATTTTCAGGGCTGTTTTGACCGTTTGTCTGTCTAAAGCCTTCGGCCCTGGGCTAAAATTGGCCCTCGTTTATTCTCCGTGATTCTCTACCAATAACTTCATGTACAATTGAACCATTTTTAATACTTCTGTAAATGGCGTTTAAAGGGGGGGGGGGATTCCCGCGTTTTCCCACCATTTATCGGGGAAGGGGGTGAGCACGTGTCGTTATTAACCGGGTGGGCCGGATGTGGTTGCTATTCCAACGGGAGTGCCGGGTGGTGGGAAAGTGCATTTTAACGTTTGATATTTGTATTGTTAGAAGATTGTCTCACAATTTGTATTGTTAGAAGATTGTCTCACAATTTGTATTGTTAGAAGATTGTCTCACAATTTGTATTGTTAGAAGATTGTCTCACAATTTGTATTGTTAGAAGATTGTCTCACAATTTGTATTGTTAGAAGATTGTCTCACAATTTGTATTGTTAGAAGATTGTCTCACAATTTGTATTGTTAGAAGATTGTCTCACAATTTGTATTGTTAGAAGATTGTCTCACAATTTGTATTGTTAGAAGATTGTCTCACAACATTCAGTGGTATAGGGAAACAGACATACACGCGTGTACTGTCCCATTGTTAAAGCAAATGTGATTGGCCGTTAGATCATACCCATGTGTGTACACATCTGTATTACTACTAGTCATAAACATCTGTATTACTACTGGTCATACACATCTGTATTACTACTGGTCATAAACATCTGTATTACTACTGGTCATAAACATCTGTATTACTACTAGATCATAAAATGGGCATCACACTATTCACACTTAGTATTTATTGGTATTTATTCATATACTTTACTTTAGTCTCTGATATGATTTTTATTCCATTTTTCTCAAGCCGTACGCATTTCTA
This sequence comes from Bulinus truncatus, assembly GCA_021962125.1. Lineage (NCBI taxonomy): Eukaryota > Metazoa > Mollusca > Gastropoda > Planorbidae > Bulinus > Bulinus truncatus. The sequence goes on from JAGDYQ010000014.1 coordinate 3,747,071, forward strand.
TTTCGTCGTATTCTTTCCAATTTTTGACCCATTTGTCAAATTCGTTCGTGACCTAAATATTGGGTGGCGACACACACTGAGTGAGAACTACTGCAGTAGTTAGTCATTTATTTTTCGTGTTGTAACGTTTCCTACAGCTACGGAACACCATTCTTGTTATTTACGATCGTTATAACCGGTATTACCATTAGATAATAAGACAAACAATAATATTCAAAGGTTTTTTCTGGGGTCTTGGACAAATGGAATACAAAAATTATGATTATTTTTATAGTCATGCATCTGATTTGATTTTAAGGCCGAAAAGTGTTTGTGAGGCCTTAGTAACACTTCAAGTTACACCCTCCTGCCACCCTGCCACCAAGTTACACCCTCCTGCCACCCTGCCACCAAGTTACACCCTCCTGCTACGCTGCCACCAAGTTACACCCTCCTGCCACCCTGCCACCAAGTTACACCCTCCTGCCACCCTGCCACCAAGTTACACCCTCCTGCCACCCTGCCACCAATTTACACCCTCATGCCACCCTGCCACACCCTTTCTGTCTCCCCCTTCATCTGCTTGTACAAAACTGTACTTGGCATGCTTCAATATTCTACAGACAAATTATTGAAACTAGATGGACATCTAAATGTTTGTTGGTGGATTTTGAATTTCGATAATGCCCGTTGAAGACAAATCACATCTCAATATTATAACTAATGATTTCTAATTTTTAAATGGACCCACTTCAGACTGATCAGTTTATCTAATATAAAGGTCAAGTCACCAGTAGTTCTTGTTTTTTTTTCTTTCTTACTCCAAAAATCAATAAAAGAAAAAACAAACAAACTTATAGCTTATAGTTTTTTAAAGTTCTTTACAGTTTAAATTATTTGTGTTTTGAAAAATTCTTACAATTAAAACTAATGTCACAGTTTGAAACTTGTCAGACTTTCTGAGTTTTATTTCTGTGTCATTTACCGAAAAAACACAACTCTACCATTAATGAGAGAGTCTGTTCTTTTTATTGGTAATTAACACAGACGGGTCACAAAGTTTTATTTATCTTCATAATGTCGTCTGCTGGAAATAATACAAGTCTTTTTTTACATAAGAGTTAAAAATAATTCGAGAGTACAGGTGATGACCAACTTTATGTCTCTATCTATCTATCTATCTATCTATCTATCTATCTATCTATCTATCTATCTATCTATCTATCTATCTATCTATCTATCTATCTATCTATCTATCTATCTATCTATCTATCTGTCTGTCTGTCTGTCTGTCTGTCTGTCTGTCTGTCTGTCTGTCTGTCTGTCTGTCTGTCTGTCTGTCTGTCTGTCTGTCTGTCTGTCTGTCTGTCTGTCTGTCTTTCTGTCTGCCTGCCTGCCTGCCTACCTACCGTCTGTCTGTATGTCGTCTGTCTGTCTATCATCTGTCTGTCTATCATCTGTCTGTCTGTCTATCTATCATCTGTCTGTCTGTCTATCTATCATCTGTCTGTCTATCATCTGTCTGCCTATCTATCATCTGTCTGTCTGTCTGTCTGTCTATCTATCATCTGTCTGTCTGTCTGTCTATCTATCATCTGTCTGTCTGTCTTTCTGTCTATCTATCATCTGTCTGTCTGTCCATCCATCTATCCATCCATCCCCTTCCGATTTCTCTATCTATTCATCTTGAATTGAAGATACCTTTTCATTCTTTCTCTCAGTCTGTCTCTGTCTTTCTGCCTATATGGCCGGCTATGATTACGACAATATTTAAAAATCAAATTTACTATATCATGGAAACAGTTTAAGGTACTTGATAAGTTTAAAAAAAAGTCCTATAATTAAACCAGGTACTTTATACATTCAATATTCCACTTGTACCTGGCATCACGTGACCCATTGTTAGCCCTACCTCAGTTAATACATTCAATCTACTACTTGTACCTCAGTTTACGTCGATAATTGTTCAACAATGAAAACATAAGTTTTTTTTTATATAGAAATATAAATCAATTTAATATGTTCTATAAACTTCAAAATATAAACCAAAAACACATTTCATATTTGGACATCTACCCACATTTCATATTTGGACATCTTTCCACATTTCATATTTGGACATCTTTCCACATTTCATATTTGGACATCTACCCACATTTCATATTCGGACATCTCCCCACATTTCATTTTCGGACATCTCCCCACATTTCATATTCGGACATCTCCCCACATTTCATATTCGGACATCTGCCCACATTTCATATTCGGACATCTCCCCACATTTCTAAACCAATACATGCGCTGTCTATGTTCAAATCAATACAGTCAATCTTTCAGCGGATAAAGATAAACTTTTATTTTCTCTGATCCCTTCACATTACATCGAACAATACGACAATTTGTCATGGCAACAGCTGTAGCTTCACACTCAGTGAATTGACAAATTAATCCCCGGTATGAACTCCCCTCGCCTCATTTACCCCCACCCTGCTACCTTGACTAATTTCTGGACGCATTCCAGGTCTTCCTTGTCTTTTTACAACTGACGCGGGAGATTTAATCGATTGATTCTGATTTGGCCCTAATGAAAAAAATAAACAATTTTCAAGTGAAATTTTCTCATTTAATCTGTAACGTTTAATTTATATTAGCGAGTCATATGATCTTTACAATTAGTTTGTATGTTTCAATCAGCTGATAAACCAGATCCGTTACCTATTGTAATATTAGCGGAGCAGCAACAAGACTATTGAATACATTGATTTGTTGATTTCTTTGATCGACCCTCGATATCCGCTGGTAACTTATGAACATTGACGCTGACATTCGCCACTGGACAATGACGCTTACATCCGCCACACACGTTCAGTCTGACAGCCCCTTTATTTCTTCTGGTCAACAAATGACAGTTGCATGTGGACATGTCGTAACATTACAGTTAGTAGTAATTGTAGTTGTGTTTGGTTCATGTTGATAATAGTCTGTCATCAAGGAAGCCTTTTTTTTTTTTGAGTTATCAGAAAACATAATCAGTCGATGTGTCGTTTAGTGTTTACATGTTATCAGAAAACATAATCAGTCGATGTGTCGTTTAGTGTTTACATATTATCAGAAAACATAATCAGTCGATGTGTCATTTAGTGCGTACATGTTATCAGAAAACATAATCAGTCGATGTGTTATTTAGTGCTTACATGTTATCAAAAAACATAATCAGTCGATGTGTCGTTTAGTGTTTACATGTTATCAGAAAACATAATCAGTCGATGTGTCGTTTAGTGTTTACATGTTATCAGAAAACATAATCAGTCGATGTGTCGTTTAGTGTTTACAGATATGTAGGGGCACCATTAAAATTCTGACATTCCCAACAGTCGGACCTTGACTAGACTTGGAAACTTCGGCTCCGGGAGTCCCGTCCGACCAGCGGATCTAATTCTACGTACATTTAATTTATAGTAGGTCAAAAAACGCCCCCCACCCCTCAGTCTGCCCAATTTCTGCTCTTCTACCACTCGCCATTTGATGCCTCAATGCCACTCATACGGCCATAGGCTCTCGTCTACTAGTTCAAAAAGTTTAGCCACCCCTGCCCTAGGCCCCCGGCTGAGCTTAAATTTCGTAATTCAACTTTCTAAGGAAAAAAAAATGAGGTGATATGTTGTAAATTAACATTTAAAATACAATGAGATTATTCACATCCGTCTTCAAGTACAGAAGACCTAAACTTTTTGGTATACAGTCAGTCACCTGACGCTATGGTATTTTTCACTAAACGGAGGGCACAAGGACTTAGTCACGGGGCCTGTTATATTTTAGACATTAGGAACACTAGCACAGTTTGAGATCCTGCGATCTCGTTAGCACAGCTCAAATATTTCATTCCTATTGATCCGTCTGTCTGTCTGTGTGTATCGTCCAGTTGTTTTGTTTTCCTTTGTTTTTCATCGATACTCTAAGGACATTTTGTTTAATCGTACTGTGACGTATACAAACTGTAATAAGGAACTTAAAAAAAAATAATAAAACCAAAGATAATATTCGTTTGCATTTAGGAGAAATTTGAATTGTGTATAACTTAGTTTACTATTAAAGTAAATTGAGTTGACTCTAAAATAGTACGCATGAATGAACTATAAAAGTGCATAGCAAATTCCACTAACACAAGGTACCAACCCAATTAATTGAATTACTTAGTGTACTTTAAAATTATATCATTCGATTTTATTGTTGATAATTTTTTTTATTTTTGGTGAATATCTAATTTGTACTAAAAGTGTATTACTATTATAATTTAAAATATTGTAGAAGCAATTTAGCTGTGAAAGTGTATATTTGGTATTGATATAGTGTATAACTGGTATTGATATAGTGTAAAGCTGGTATCTATATAGTGTACTGATGGTATTGATATAGTGTAAAGCTGGTATTGATAAAATCTAAACTGGTATTGATATAGTGTAGGGCTGGTATTGATATAGTGTAAAGATATTATTGACATAGTGTACAGATGGAATTGATATATTTTAAAGCTGGTAATGATGTAGTGTACAGCCGGTATTGATATAGCGTAAGCCGGTATTGATATAGTGTACAGCTGGTATTGATATTTATAGGCTAATCGTTGCACTCTACGATGTCAAGTCAATAAGTTCAAACAAGTTTCCTGCGCGGAGATACTTCTTATACCACAAGATCACAATACAATTTTTTGAATATCTCTCATCACTGCAATACACACTCATTGGTGATATGTCATACCTTTACACACTCATTGATGATATGTCATAGCTTTAGACATTGATGATATGTCATAGCTTTACACACTCAATGATGATATGTCATAGCTTTACACACTCAATGATGATATGTCATAGCTTTAGACATTTATGATATGTCATAGCTTTAGACATTTATGATATGTCATAGCCATACACACTCATTGATGTGGAGATGTTCGTGGCTGCGGCAGTCATGTAAGCACTACTAGTGGCAAAGAGGAAGGATGTCACAACCAACAACCAAAGATACGGAAGTAAAAATGACCGGTGTCAATACAACTTTTAAGCCTCTCTGGTGGCTCACCATCAAGTATTTCATGTATCAGTGGCTCAAAACAATTTAGAATTCGGAACATACTAGATCGTTAAATAAATAATACCCTGGCGAGTACTGGAGTAATGGGCTGTGGGCATCACTTGAAGACATTTCAAACCCTTCATACCGACGTAATTCACTTTCTATTCCTTGGGGGGACATCAGATGTTTTATAGAAAATGATATGGACGTGAGTATTGACCTGAACGACTCAGTAACCGCCGGTCACATGTTTTGGGTGAATAATAATAATAATAATGATCTTATCAGCATTTCCCCTCGCCCGGCCATTTGACAAACTTTTTATAGTCTCTTTACCAACATTTTAAATCTCGTTACTTCCGGTTGTAAAGTTTAACCTCAAGTTCTTTATTTTTTTTATTGATTTACCCTTTCTGTTTGGTAAAGGCGTTTGTTAGAAGACCTTCTTAGTAGGAATGGTGGGATGGTGGGGGAGGGGGGCGTGTTGTTTAACGGTCTTTTTTTTTTTTTGAGTCACAGGATTGTTGTTGCTTTTTTTCTTTTTTTTTTTTGAGTCTCAGGATTGTGTGCTTATTCTCTTTTTTTTTTTTTTGAGTCACAGGATTGTTGTTGCTTTTTTCTTTTTTTTTTTGAGTCACAGGATTGTTGTTGCTTTTTTCTTTTTTTTTTGAGTCACAGGATTGTTGTTGCTTTTTTCTTTTTTTTTTGAGTCACAGGATTGTTGTTGCTTTTTTCTTTTTTTTTTTAAATAAGAATGAAAATAAATAATAGTTGGTCTTACGGTGACGTAAGTTGTGACATTCTCTCTCTCTCTCTTTCTCTCTCTCTCTCTTTTTCTCTCTCTCTCTCTTTCTTTCTCTCTCTCTCTCTCTCTCTCTCTCTCTCTCTCTCTCTCTCTCTCTCTCTCTCTCTCGATACATACATATTTACTCAATTAGCCCAGTCACCTACATATGTATCCCGAGGTGTCTCCATGGCCATTGCACTAACGGCTATGGTGGGGATGAAAGAAGGGCACCATAAAAACCGTCCCACTAGTGGTTTATAGGAACTAGGAGATTTCATCTCATCCTTACAGGGACTTCACAAGCGCTATACAATTGAACTATTGATCAGCAGGTGAAATTAACACTGTTATAATAAAACAAACATATCCGCTATTTAGTACTAATAGATGAGTTAATGTCATTGTGTGGACCATGGATGGGGAGCAATGGACAGAGGAGGCAATTTGAATGTAAGTTGATGGGCCACATCAATCCCGCTGGACTCTCTCCATTACGGTCCGCCACTCGGCAGTAGCCTCTTATGTCTGACGTTTACATTTAATTTATATTGGTTCATATCAACATTTCATTCTTATGCACATTATCAGGCCCGCCGATCAAATTTACGAACCCAACGTGGCCCGCGGGTCACAAAAATTGCCCGACCTGAGTTGTTGCAACGATATCAAACTAAATCGGTCTTATAAATACCAGTGCAGTTAGGTCAAGGACGATATCCTGGTAACAAGAAATGCCATCGAATGATTGCCATAAAATATGGGCCCATTATTGTCGTCTTTATGAATGAGTTTGTAAGCGTGTATGTGTGTGTGTATGTGGCGATGAATGAAAAATCAACAGACAGCAGCTGACAAAATTCACACTTGAGCTAAAAATATAGACAACTACAAACATAAAATTAATCTAAACTAAGTTCCATCAGACATGAATGTGTTCTACAGAGATAATGTAGCTATTATTAGCACGTCCCATTTTATTTCTCTTAATGTTTTCCATTCTGAATATCTGCTCAACAGCTGGTCCGGACCAGAAACATTTTTTTCTTCTCGGTCAAATGTCAGTGACGGACCACACAGACACAAAACGTCAGTCACAGAATAACAGACACAAAACGTCAGTCACAGAATAACAGACACAAAACGTCACACTTTTTGTGTATTTACATTGCTGCTTACCACTTGTGCATCGCAATAAAATGTCGTAAATAAAATTTAGAACTTCCTAATTAAAAGTATTATTACAGTCGGGCACTTCTTAAAGTTTAGTTAACGGCTACTTGATGTCTTTCCTTCAATAAACCAAGTAGGTTTTACATGCCGGCAATCTATAAAACCATGTAATGTATTTGACCTGCTGTACCACTCATCTCTACATCCCATGCACCGTCTTTGACCTGCTGTACCACTCATCTCTACATCCCATGACCGTCTATGACATGCTGTACCACTCATCTGTACATCCCATGCACCGTCTATCACCTGCTGTACCACTCATCTGTACATCCCATGCACGGTCTATGACCTGCTGTACCACTCATCTGTACATCCCCTGCACCGTCTATGACCTGCTGCACCACTCATCTCTACATCCCATGCACGGTCTATGACCTGCTGTACCACTCATCTCTACATCCCATGCACGGTCTATGACATGCTGTACCACTCATCTGTACATCCCATGCACCGTCTATGACCTGCTGCACCACTCATCTCTACATCCCATGCACGGCCTATGACATGCTGTACCACTCATCTGTACATCCCATGCACCGTCTATGACCTGCTGTACCACTCATCTGTACATCCCATGCACGGTCTATCACCTGCTGTGCCACTCATCTGTACATCCCATGCACGGTCTATGATCTGTTGTACCACTCATCTGTACATCCCATGCTAGGTCTATGACATGCTGTACCACAAATCTGTACATCCCATGCACGGTCTATCACCTGCTGTACCACTCATCTGTACATCCCATGTAAGGTCTTTGACCTGTTGTACCACTCATCTGTACATCCCATGCAGGTCTATGACATGTTGTACTACTGAATTTCTACTTTTTTCATATCCATCTTTGTTTTCTTCCACCCTCTCTCTCTCCCGGTGCTGTTCAGCTGTTTCTTGGTCTGTCCTTTGGTTTTATCTAATTAAATGTCCCTTGGCGCCCTTCTGTTATATTTCTTACGTCCAACCCAAGTGACTGAATCAATTAGTTCACATGTCCTTTGTTATGGTAGGCTCGTCTAATAGCTAGTCTAATTTTCTTTATAATTCTTAGTTGTCCCTAATTCTCCATATAATTCTTAGTTGTCCCTAATTCTCCATATAATTCTTAGTTGTCCCTAATTCTCCATATAATTCTTAGTTGTCCCTAATTCTCCATATAATTCTTAGTTGTCCCTAATTCTCCATATAATTCTTAGTTGTCCCTAATTGTCCATATAATTCTTAGTTGTCCCTAAATCTCCATATAATCCTTAGTTGTCCCTAATTGTCCATATAATTTTTAGTTGTCCCTAAATCTCCATATAATTCTGAATGTCTTGTGTATTCACGACATTTAACTCCATTACATTTTGAACTGATAACAGAAAGAAAAATAAAACAAACAAACAAAAATTAGTGTAATGACGTAATCCAAGTGACGTCAGTAACAACTTTATGGACTTCCCGCCAAAAGTTAATTGCATGTTTTTCCCTTGAAAGGGAGGAAAGGCGCGGAAAGTCGTCCGCGATCCATATAGGACGCCACTGTGAAAGCCTGTACGTTACATCATTGAAATTATCAAACGAAGAGATTTTCACTAAGTTAAGTTCCACTTTACAATAGTCAAATTGTTTCAGATGTCGTAATCCATGAAACAACGACAAAACACTTTTTCTTTCGCTTTAATATTAAAACAGTTTTTTTTTTCTTTTTACTTTAAGATTTACCGCGGTCCTGTACTTGACATTTTGCGCTGCCCGGTATTTTATCAGGAAATGTTGCATATTCATTGGTGGTGGGACAATTCATCGGGAATCGGATATTCCTCACACAATTTCAAATGTCTTATCCGTTTAATAGGATTCACTTATTTCCGTACATACTGTAACGTCTTTATAGTTTTATGTATATCGGAATAGATCTGAAATAGTTAGCTCATAGGAGAATTGATAATTATATCAGGATCTATTAGAACATCGTCCCATCAAAATGATCTATCAACCCCTGTCCTTATCAGTTAGTTATCTAGTTACAAATAAAGAGAGTTGAATTTAAACAAAAAACATCTGTTTAAATGGGGCAAATAAATTTGAGAAACTTGTAAGATGTGTTTTATGGAGGCGGTTTTTTTGAGTTACGTAATTTTGTAGAATAGAAAATCTTGTTACTTAATCCATCTAAATTTGTTATCTATTACATTGATATACAGTAGATCTGATCATTGATATACAGTAGATCTGATCATTGATATACAGTAGATCTGATCATTGATATACAGAAGATCTGGTCATTGATATACAGAAGATCTGGTCATTGATATACAGTATATCTGGTCATTGATATACAGTATATCTGGTCATTGATATACAGAAGATCTGGTCATTGATATACAGTAAATCTGGTCATTGATATACAGTAAATCTGGTCATTGATATACAGTAGATCTGGTCATTGATATACAGTACATCTGGTTATTGATATACAGTACATCTGGTCATTGATATGCAGTACATCTGGTCATCGATATGCAGTACATCTGGTCATTGATATGCAGTACATCTGGTCATTGATATGCAGTACATCTGGTCATTGATATGCAGTACATCTGGTCATCGATATGCAGTACATCTGGTCATTGATATGCAGTTCATCTGGTCATTGATATGCAGTACATCTGGTCATTGATATGCAGTACATCTGGTCATTGATATGCAGTAGATCTGGTCATCGATATGCAGTACATCTGGTCATTGATATATAGAAGATCTGATCATTGATATACAGAAGTTCTGGTCATTGATATGCAGTACATCTGGTCATTGATATGCAGTACATCTGGTCATCGATATGCAGTACATCTGGTCATTGATATGCAGTACATCTGGCCCCAGTATTTTAAGGATTTCAGAGTTAATGATTTTGATTAAGAAGGTGCTATTGGTTCAGCTGTATTGACTCTTTTTTTGACCTAAACAACAATTTTTCAATTGGGGGTAGGTGTGATTTCAAACAGTAAATTGGTAAAATGTCCTCGGCACCTAACAGTTTTTATTATAGCTGTCCAGAAGTCTCACATGGTCATTCAGTACATAAAACAATCATTTTGATAATGTTGAAATATCTCCAGACAATGTGTCTTATTTTTTTTTCACACAATGGATTAAGTATTTTAGCAGAACAATAGTCATTTATTTTTTATTTTCAAGTTCAAAATAAGAAAGAACATGTTTCAAATGTTTATGAAAGGAAAATACTTTTTTTTTATTTTAAAGCTTTGCTTTCATGTCAGAAATGTGTCACCATCACATGTAGAGATGTTTCTGTGTAGATCATGTCAGAAATGTGTCACCATCACATGTAGAGATGTTTCTGTGTAGATCATGTCAGAAATGTGTCAACATCACATGCAGAGATGTTTCTGTGTAGATCATGTCAGAAATGTGTCACCATCACATGTAGAGATGTTTCTGTGTAGATCATGTCGTCATACTGTAGTAAAACAAAGATTCTCTATGTGAATTAAACTGATAATGATCACGTGGCTCAGCGGATATGTAATTACAATTATAGAAAACAATGGATGACTTGTGGCTTCACTGCAGACCTTTGATCCAAGTATTGACTGTCACTGAGATGTGACAGCCTGGGGCAAAATGTCATGCGCGGGGGTAAAATGTCATATACTGGTGTTGAAATGTCACACACTGTGATATAATGTCATACACTGTGATATAATGTCATACACTGTGATATAATGTCATACACTGTGATATAATGTCATACAGTGTGATAAAATGTCATACAGTGTGATAAAATGTCATACAGTGTGATAAAATGTCATACACTGTGATAAAATGTCATACACTGTGATAAAATGTCATACAGTGTGATAAAATGTCATACAGTGTGATAAAATGTCATACAGTGTGATAAAATGTCATACACTAGTAAAATACCATACACTGTGATAAAATGTCATACACTGTGATAAAATGTCATACATTGTGATAAAATGCCATACACTGTGATAAAATGTCATACACTGTAATAAAATGTCACACTGATACAATTAACACATCAAAGTCAAATTTCACTAGACCAATGACAACTAGCTCATTGACAACTTCTGTGTACTCACTTAAGTTAGATCAGGATGCTTGCTGTCGCAGTCCTTTTTCCTTCTCGCCATTGACTGGATCATGAAGAAATCTACCAGATAATGAAGGAATTGAATCCAGTGAACATTATTGAGCCATCTCGAAGACCTGGACTTCGCACATGACATTGGTCTACTTGCACACAGCCAACAACAGATGCAGGAGAAGACAATTGCAGTGTCAGCCTTAGCATTGGAGGTTGGTCTCAATATGAACAAAGACAAGGTCCTTAAAGTAAACCCCATCAGCACAAATCCTGTCAGCCGCCTTGTAAGCCAGCTGTAAGGAAGTACATTCGTTTGTTTACCTGGGTAGTGTTGTCAGCGGAGCACATAGGAGGACGTCATGTCAAGATCGGCAGAGCAAAAGAAGCCTTCACCTAGCTCAAGAATATTTAGACTTCCTGAGAGTTGATGTCAGTCCAATTGTATGAACCAGAGACGTGGAGGATGACTACCACCAGAGTCAACAAAACACCAAACCTTTACCGACAGCTGCCTCTGAAGAATTAGCTTGTCTGACAACATCAAAAAATGCCAGTCTTTTGTAAAGGACTTGCCGACTTTCAGATTTGCAAGAAGTCAGTAAGAAGAGATGGGGTATGATAGGGCACTTCCACCAGCAACCAGTGTCACCCGGCAGACACTTAGGTGGCATCCCCAAAATAAAGAGAGGCTGTCAAATAAACACCTGGTGGCGAGATCTGGAATCTAACACAATGGAGATGGATTAAATCTGAAAGCAGCTTGGGGGGATGACACTGGTTGAAGGAGTCTGTTTTTGGTGGAACATACCCCGACAAAATTCACTCACTTCAGTTTTTTGTTTATTTTGGTTGTGAGTAGTTAGAATGTGGTGTTTCCGTAAATAAGAGGTTTACGTCAAAAAAGATAATGAATATAAGAATAAAAAGACAAAATTTTATAGTAATCATATTGCGCAGTAATACATTTTGGACAAACTTGCCGTGTCACTATATTACAGGCATGCGCAAACGAAGCCTTTCGTGTTATGAAAAGTTCCTTAAACTTAATAGGCCATCGGGGCAGATGAAGTGTAGAATTGATCTGTTTCTATAACCTCGGCAAATGAAGGGATTGTGTGATTAGCACAACGCCCAGTCGCCTTTACTTCCCTAATTAAAGTCTGGTACCCATTTAAAGCTGGTTGGACTTGTGGGACATTATACAGCAAATATCACTTGCTTTAACACCGAGCATCGAACCCGGGATTCTTAGGTCGAAAGTCAAGCGCTCTAGATCGCTCGCCAATCCGTCCACCGCGTTTATGTTATGGCTAGTTATAAATGTACAATCTGCTAAAGCAGACGAGAGTGAAGGCACTGATAAGTAGACTGAAAAGTTCTCTGAAAAGTTCACTGATAAGTTCACGGATAAGTTCACTGATAATTTCACTAATAAGTTTACTGAAAAAGTTCACTGATAAGATCAACATTAGTTGAACGGATAAATCCAGCTATGTCTCTTTTTAGTTAACTTTCATACACACTATTTTAAAAACGAAAATGTTGAAAACACATTCATAGGTACATTACAGACCCCTCCTTCCCCGAACAACCGCACCCTGCTTCAGTGAACACCACAACCGTCCGCTCCACCACCTCATATCCCCTTAAACATTACGCCCACTACTCACTCCTTACCCGGACCACCAATATCTCCGTCCCCCCCGTCCACCTCTTGCCTCCCTCCCTCCCTCCCTCCCTCCCACCATTCTTTACCCGCCCCCTCCCAAAAGTAAATTGTTACGTCATTCGTTAAATTCAAATAAATTATAATATTATATTCGAATAAGTCACCAAACAAAAGAGGTTAAAAAACAATGTGATATTTATCCACGTAAACACCTTAGGGCGACACCCTTCTCATGGGAAAACACCTTCAGCCACTAATTTATTATATATCGCTAACATTCATTTCAACCTTTACTAAAAATGGAAATTTCATTTTGTTACTTATACGCTATTTTTTAGCTTTGGAGAGACATAGGAAGCGGAAAAATGCTTTTTATGTAGTAGATGTTAACTGTTTAATTTCTATTAGTGCATACCATGGTGTGGTGCATACTAAAGACTCCATCCATATTCTCTTGGTCCTTTCCTTCTTTCTAATTTAATAACACTTTGTGGCCCACTATTCAAAAATTTCGCCCACCCCCTGCCATAATACTTAACCAATTTCACAGCACAGGTATTAATCAATTATTAAAACAATGCATAACACTATCACAAATTACCACAATTCTCAAACATTAACTCAATTGAACGCTTGTTACCTTAGATTGCCTTTGAACATGACAACATTAAAATAATTTCAAAGAAATTCTTGGCCTTCAGAGAAAAGAAATAAATAGCGATCATTTATTTAAAAACAATGCAAATTTCTTTAATAAACTAATTCATCCATTCTGTTATGGAAACTATATTTAGAAACAAAGAGACTGTGCCAGACTTATTATTAAAATCGCTCAATAAATGGGAATCCCCGCATAATAGAATGTGCCAATCTTGATAGAGGTGATTTTTTTTTCAGTCCACCTGATAAATCAATTTGATTACTTCATTACCCTAATTATGAAATACATTTATTGGTTTGGATTTATTAAACGAAGGTATATTTTATTTTTTTTGCATTTAATATATTACCGGTAACATTTTATTATATAATTTGTTAAGATTAAGGTGTTAACACGTAGCAGTGTATTATTTGTTTTGTTTTTTTTCATATCAAATACATTATACAAAATACAATGTTATTTTATTTCATTATTATTGTTGCTATAATTTTGATTTAATTATCAAAGTATCTTTCATGGTCGGAATTTAGCGGAAGATAATAATTTATGACTTTTAAGTAACACTACAGTAATGTCCCCAACATCTCCGTTTCCAAATGTCATTACTGCACCATGGAGAACGTGTGGGACATTGAGAAATTAGAAGTAGTTGATATTTTATGTAGTCTCTGCATGCAAGTGAATAGAATGGCTAGTACAATGTCTCGCAACATCATACAATTGAATTAAATGGCTAGTACAATGTCTCGCAACATCATACAATTGAATTGAATGGCTAGTACAATGTCTCGCAACATCATACAATTGAATTGAATGGCTAGTACAATGTCTCGCAACATCATGCAAGTGAATAGAATGGCTAGTACAATGTCTCGCAACATCATACAATTGAATTGAATGGCTAGTACAATGTCTCGCAACCTTTACTTTTTTACAACCAGTGCACGGTTCGCATTTTCCACTGGGGTAGATTCAATGGCGCATTTAACTGGGAATCGCCTGACAGATTGGCGAGCGATCTATTATTACTCAACCATCCCTCGTAACTATTTTATCTAACGCACTGTCTCATTCAATTTATTAAACGCACTGTCTCATTCAATTATTTCTGATTTTAGCTGACGCCATTCTGTAAATGTGAGAATACATTGACGTCATGATATTCACTTTAAGTGGAGCGTGAGTAGAAACTGAGCACAATTAAGTAAATAACTTTTCTGGCCATGAGATTATTTTTTGAAATGAGGTTTATTATTGACTAGCTGTACCCTGCAAAATCTTTGCATAGAGTTATATCTCCTTAGGGTTGATCGGTAGGCTAGGTTATTTTTGGTTTCGGACAGATCCGATTTTTCATGATTTTTATTACTATTGTTGACGTTTGACGATTTTAAACTGGCATACTGTTGTATTAATTCTTTACTTTCGATTTGACGCAGAACCCACACCGCTATTATATATATATATGTTTCTCCATAAGACAGTGAGTCTCTAACTTTTACCACTCTCGACCCACTTAGAAACGGTTCAGTCTTTGCGACCCTCCTGTATGAAAATAGAAAAATTAAGAAAGGAAAGAAATAATTTGACTTTACTATACTGCTTAAAATGTGTTTCAAAGTCGTCCCACAAGTCCAAATAGCTTTTAAATGTCTTAAGTTGTGGAGGCGTTGTGCTAATCACACAATCCCAACATATGCAAAGGTTATAGAAACAGATGAATTCTACACTTTATCTGCCCCGATGGCCCTCTAGGGCTAAGGGAACTTTACTTACTACTATACTGTTTGCGAGATGATTGTAACAGCTTTTGACTGACGAATTGACAAAATACTTTGACTCCAATGTAGAAATCACATAATGATTAGGTCGAACAAGTTGTAAATATGCAAAAAGCTTCAATCGCTTTAGGAATATTTATTGTTTGAGTACCACACTATGAGAATCACTGCTCCAAGTCCATAATGGAATCTTAGGCTTTACATATAGGTCAATGACTAACTTGTTCTACTCTCTTGACACATCTTGTTCTACTCTCTGACACATCTTGTTCTACACTCTTGACACATCTTGTTCTACTCTCTTGACACATCTTGTTCTACTCTCTTGACACATCTTGTTCTACACTCTTGACACATCTTGTTCTACACTCTTGACACATCTTGTTCTACTCTTTTGACACATCTTGTTCTACACTCTTGACACATCTTGTTCTACACTCTTGACACATCTTGTTCTACTCTCTTGACACATCTTGTTCTACTCTCTTGACACATCTTGTTCTACTCTCTTGACACATCTTGTTCTACACTCTTGACACATCTTGTTCTACACTCTTGACACATCTTGTTCTACACTCTTGACACATCTTGTTCTACTCTCTTGACACATCTTGTTCTACTCTCTTGACACATCTTGTTCTACACTCTTGACACATCTTGTTCTACACTCTTGACACATCTTGTTCTACTCTTTTGACACATCTTGTTCTACACTCTTGACACATCTTGTACTACACTCTTGACACATCTTGTTCTACTCTCTTGACACATCTTGTTCTACTCTCTTGACACATCTTGTTCTACTCTCTTGACACATCTTGTTCTACACTCTTGACACATCTTGTTCTACACTCTTGACACATCTTGTTCTACACTCTTGACACATCTTGTTCTACTCTCTTGACACATCTTGTTCTACTCTCTTGACACATCTTGTTCTACTCTCTTGACACATCTTGTTCTACACTCTTGACACATCTTGTTCTACACTCTTGACACATCTTGTTCTACACTCTTGACACATCTTGTTCTGAGGCTAACATTATCTGGTCATCTGTCAGTTTATCCCCTTTGATCGATTGTCATTATCTTTAATATAAAATATGATTAAAGTAAAATAAAAAGATTTTTGTTTCTTTCTGTTATTACAAAATTCATATAAAATTTAAATTTAGTTTAATTATTTCTCCTCTCCTCAGTCTATCAGCCAAATATTGTCTTCGATTTAACAGAACATCTGTTAAAGAGGAAAGAAAAAAAAAACAGTAACATTTGATGACGTCATCCAGAGATATTAATCGCCGGAAAATCTTTGATCCGATTGGCTGTTGAGTGAAGAAGATTTTATTGTACTGGAGGATTTTTATCTCTTCTTATTCTTCAAAGTTTTAAATAAATAAATAATCCGCTCCCCCCCCCCATTTTGAGTGGCTCATACAGTGAACATCCTCTCCCTCTTGTACCAGGGGCGGCTCTTATGGTTAATGTGGCACGCAGGCGGCTCACCATATCACTTGTTGTGTGAGGCGGTGACAGACTAGCAGCGGTTAATCTGTGATGACACTGGCATTCAAGTAGTGTCATCCGTAGTGGACATTTCTGTACTCGGCAGCTCCTCGATGCCATCTTCAGGCCAGCTCGGATCGTTCCAAGGGAAACAACTGTGAGGACGGCTCATAGGAAATCAATTGACAGAAACACACACACTCACACACACTCACACGCTCACTAGTAGCCACTTGAAAAATGACCACACAGAAAGATGAGAACAATCTCCCCTTCCCGAGATCTCCAGACTTTGTAAGGATCCCACAAAAAGAACTGAAAGGTTATGGGGTAAGTAGTAGTTTTTTTTAAGTCACTTGATCTTTCACACATCTACTCGCATTTACACTCACATATACACACACATGGCGCACAAACACACACACACTCCATACATGAGGAATCTCCCCCCCCCCCGGACGAGATCTTCATATTTCGTAAGTATTCCTCACAATAAACTAAAGGTTTATGAGGTTAGTCTTTATTATTTATTGGTTCACATTTTACACACAGTACCACACGCCCCCCCCCACTACACTCGCACCCACCCAAACTCCCCTACTCACATTCTACTATAAAATCTCCACACTCTCCCTCTCACGATCACTCTCCTCCACAATCCTTCACACAATCATACCTTCCCCACATACACTTCCCAACACTATCTCCCCTGCACATTACGCCACACTGTCCTTCACACTACGCCACATTGTCCTTCACATTACGCCACACTGTCCTTCATACTACGTCACACTGTCCTTTATACTAATTCACACTGTCCTTCATACTAGTCACACTGTCTTTCATACTACGCCACACTCTCCTCCATACTACGTCACACTGTCCTTTATCACGCCACACTGTCCTTCATACTACGCCACACTGTTCTTCATACTTCGCCACACAGTCCTTCATACTACGCCACACTGTCCTTCATACTACGCCACACAGTCCTTCATACTACGCCACACAGTCCTTCATACTACGCCACACTGTCCTTCATACTACGTCACACTGTCCCTTACACTTTCCACCACACTCCATGCTAATCTCTCCCAAAATTTGCCACATCTTCCTCACCCCCCCCCATCTCACACAGATGTAAACATATTGACGTGTATATTGACAACAGTGTATACAACAAAAAGAACCTAAGACCCACAAGGTGTATTGTCATGATTCTGACCAACATTAATTAACGTGCTTCATACTGAATGCAATTGTCAACATTGAACACTACATACAAAGTTCACCAAGTAATTTCTTAACATTTAATTTTTTTTTTACTAATAGCCTTCATTCTATATTTATTTATTTATTTGTTAGTAATATTATTCCTTTTTGTACATTATACAAATTAAACAAACAAGGATCGTATCTGTGGTAAAATAAACTATATAGACATGACCAAATTTGTCTACAAAATACAAATACACACGCACACAAAACAATTTTGTTTTAGTTGACATTCATGTAGACATAAACCCCCTGATTCTATGGTAAACCCTTCTTCGTAAACATGTCTGTATAGACTTTTCTGAAACATTGAACGGGGTGAGTTCACTGGTCACTCAGTGATATAGTCATGTCATGGTTTCACTGGTCACTTAGTGATATAGTCATGTCATAGTTTCACTGGTCACTCAGTGATATAGTCATGTCATGGTTTCACTGGTCACTCAGTGATATAGTCATGTCATGGTTTCACTGGTCACTCAGTGATATAGTCATGTCATGGTTTCACTGGTCACCCAGTGATATAGTCATGTCATGGATTCACTGTGTAATACAGCCATGTCATAATTTAAAGTGAGAACTTCCATTACTGAACTTCAGAAATAAAAGGAAAAAACCCATCGTTTTGAATAGAATTGATTTATTCCTTATCTCGCGCGATGTTTTATAGTTTACTGAGGAGACCAACACACAATAATGAATCAATACAACATCATAAAATATCAAGGGGAAAAAACAAACATTTAGAAGGCTGTGGTCTTAAACTTGGTTGATAACAAAGTTAGTAGATTAATGTTTGTATGTTCAACAATTTGGACAACATTGTGATATTGGATGTATCAGTGATTGTGGTAGTGGATGTATCAGTGATTGTGATATTGGATGTATCAGTGATTGTGATATTGGATGTATCAGTGATTGTGATATTGGATGTATCAGAGATGGTAATATTGGATGTATCAGTGATTGTGGTATTGGATGTATCAGTGATTGTGGTATTGGATGTATCAGTGATTGTGGTATTGGATGTATCAGTGATTGTGATATTGGATGTATCAGTGATTGTGATATTGAATGCCCCAGTGATTGTGATATTGAATGCCCCAGTGATGGTAATATTGGATGTTACAGTGATTGTGATATTGGATGTACCAGTTATTGTGATATTGAATGTATCAGTGATTGTGATATTGCTTACATAATTAATTGTCATTATCAATAAAACGTTACTTTGATGAAGTTTTAGAAATTTCCCCGGCACTGAGAACTGTCATCCCCGGCTCTGCAGAAATTTTTAGAGCATTTTCGAAAAAAAAATGCTCTATTGTCCCTGTTTTGTCTGTCTGTCTGTCCGTCAACACCCTAGATCTCAACAACCAGAAGTCCTAGACCCATGATGTTATATATCATTTTGTAGGTCTTGGCCTTCCAAGAAAACACTTTGGTCCATTTCGCGATCTGACCTTTGAGGGCCGAAAAAGGGGGCGTATTAAGTACCGTTTTTTACTATATAAGCTATATTAACAAAGGAGCGCCCTATATCTAAGCAACCGTAAGTCCTAGACCCATGATGTATCATTTTGTAGGTCTTGGCCTGCCAAGTGTACATCAAAAGTCCATTTCGCGATCTGACCTCTGAGGGCCGAAAAAGGGGGCGTTTTAAGTACCGTTTTTGCTTATATTTTAAATATAAATAATAAAAGCTAATCAAAGGGGCGTAATCATTATTTATTTTTGTAACAGTTATTCAACATGATTACTTCCCTCTCTATTTATCAAAACCTATACGCGTGGAGCAAAATCTATGGCTGTAACCCGGAAAAAAATACGGATTTCGTCCGGCGTAGCCGTAGCCACTGCGTACACGGAAATGCTCTAAAATGTCCTTTATCCGAAACGGAAAAGACTTAAATTGCTTGTTTTTTCATCCCCGGCACTGGTTTTTTCTTAAACCGAGCACTGACCATTACCATTCACAAGTAGTTCTGTCACAATAGATTGTGTCTGCGTCACTGACACTAAGACAGTTGACACAACATTGAGAGTTCAACCATACGGCGGACACTACGAGGGTGTATAGCAGTAAATTGTTGTATAGGTCTGTACTTGGTTGCTGATATATAATTTAGCCGATATTATACTCATCATTGCTGATTGTTGGTCCGGGTGTCCTAGTACAATACTAAACATTCTTGTCCTCTAGTCTCAGTGACAATGCATTCAATGATTTCAAACTGGTTTAAATGATATGTATTGATTGATTATATTAACCGTTTTAAATGGTCGTTAAATTGTCTAAATCAGCTGACCATTGGTGACTATCTAGAGTATTTTGTTGGTCCGCAGTAGAAAATACACAAAAGAATTCACGTGATTAAGGTAATTGAATTTAGGAGTTTATCGGTAACTTATGTTTATTCAAAGTAACACACTCGAAATACTGCTGACTTATAAAAATGATACGCTATGATTAAACAATATATAAAACTTTCTGAAAATACGTTTTTATTAAAAGGTAGAAAATCTCGAACAGCTAGTGATATTTGATTTTTAATTCCCCAAAACACGACATGTGCTACAACTTCCAAACAACGCATTTTGAATCAAAGCGCAAAAAGAAAATGTAGAAGATAAATATAGTGGTTCTTGGAATATGGTAAATATGAAATTAAACTAACTAGTTTTTTTTTATTCAAATTACCTTCCGATATATAGTAGGTATTTGGTCTAGTTGACATTTACTGATCAATCGATAGCAAGTCTTGATGGTATTTTAGTAGTGTGTGACATTGAATCAGTGATGACATGACATAGTACGGAAACAAATACATGGATGGAAGAACTGCCTTACTAGTGTATGTAAACAACTCGGCTGTCCAGTGTTATTGCCATGGGACACTGACATCTGGCATAGACAAAACAACCTGACAGCTGGACTAGCGGTTTTTTTTTGGCTGTTGACAGTTAACAATTTTATACCTCATCCAACTTCCTAACTGCATGTCGTATTGTTAACCGAAATTCCAAATGCAAATAAACACAGAAGCCTGCTGGGATTTCTACTCCACCTCTCCCACCCTTCCTCCCTTCTGTACCTCCCACCCTTCCTCCCGTACCTCCCACCCTTCCTCCCTTCTTCCCCCCCCCCACCCATTTCTTTCCCCTAAGCTTCTCACAGTTGTCTGGCAGAACTAAACATATGTTGTCATTGTGTGGGCATATGTGAGTGTCTGTGTGTGTGTACATGTGAGTGTCCGTGTGTGTGTGTGTGTACATGTGAGTGTCCGTGTGTGTAGGTATACATGCATGTATGAGTGTCTATGTGTGTGAGTCAGCGTGCGACTTGCTCCAGACACCGCTACACTATTACCCTTCACACCGACGGGTTCTGTTATGAATGTTTGATGACCGGGTCTCTCCCCCGTGGTACAATACCGGTCTTGGCTTCCGTGTGGTGGGGACGGCTGGGAGATTAGAGCTGCAGTAGCCACACACAAAGGTGTCACCCCCTCCTGAGTCCGGACTGAATAATTAACTAGCCAGCTCAGGGTCCAGTGGAAACTGTTGTTGTGTCTTTGTGTGTCGTGTCAATGAAGCTGCCGTGACTTGCATAATAACGCTTTTCAAGGCTCTCATGTTTTTAATGACCTGTCCACATAAGTACAGGGGATTAAATTAAAATTTAGACTATATTGATTGTTTGTGTGGAGACAGAAGACTATATTGATTGTTTGTGTGGGGACTGAAGACTATATTGATTGTTTGGGGATAGAAGACTATATTGATTGTTTGTGTGGTGACAAATGAGAAAATGCAAGAAGTTAAAATCGCTAATAATCCAACTCTCAAAAATTTAGATTGGGGAAAGGGGGGTGGTGAACCTCTGAAACTTAAATTTAGTTTAGGGCGGGAGGGGGGGGGTAGCTGAAGAATGAAGACTGATCTGAATGAAACACCGAGTGCAACGTGAGAACCGTCTTTAGTCTCTCCCCGGGTCTGTCTGAATGATGGCAGTTTGTCAGGTAAGACGAACATAATTCCTAGCCACAGTTCTCTCACTAACGATGCCCTGTCAGTGAATGTGTGACTGGATTAATCTGTGTGTATCGATGCCCTGTCAGTGGATGTGTGGCACTGTGGATTGAGCTGTGTGTAACGATGCCCTGTCAGTGGATGTGTGGTAATGTGGATTGATCTGTGTGTAACGATGCCCTGTCAGTGGATGTGTGGCAATGTGGATTGATCTGTGTGTAACGATGCCCTGTCAGTGGATGTGTGGCACTGTGGATTGATCTTTGTGTAACGATGCCCTGTCAGTGGATGTGTGGCAATGTGGATTGATCTGTGTGTAACGATGCCCTGTCAGTGGATGTGTGGCACTGGATTGAGCTGTGTGTAACGATGCCCTGTCAGTGGATGTGTGGCACTGTGGATTGATTTGTGTGTATCGATGCCCTGTCAGTGGATGTGTGGCACTGTGGATTGAGCTGTGTGCTCTCGTTAATGAATTTATTAATTGGCGACATTCTGATTGATCACAAACATGTTTTTGTTATTTTCACATAAATAAATGTACGGTTTTAACCAGAGGTCGTACGAAGATATTTGTTCATTGATTATAGGGAGTTTAGATATTTTATTCTCTTTCAATCACAACTAAAGTACAAAACATATCCACGCCGCTGATATATGAAATTTATTAGCTCAATTAAAATTCACGTCCATTTAAAAGGTCCTCAAACGTGTGATACATTAGGACAACTTTTGGGGTCTAGTTTCAGGACAACGTTAGGGGTCTAGTTTCACTGACCAACCATCGCCACTATTGCAACATTAAAGCGAAAAAAAAAATCAATGTAAACATCCAGTCTGGATTATGGTTCTTTGTTTCCTTACCCCATTGAATACCTGTCAACATTTCTTTGGGTCATTTTTTATGTTTTAAATTAATCTCCGTACTGCGCACTGATTGTTAGATTAGTCTCCGTACTGCGCACTGAATGTTAGATTAATCTCCGTACTGCGCACTGATTGTTAGATTAGTCTCCGTACTGCACACTGATTGTTGGATTAGTTTCCGTACTGTGCACTGATTGTTAGATTAGTTTCCGTACTGCGCACTGATTGTTAGATTAGTCTCCGTACAGCGCACTGATTGTTAGATTAGTCTCCGTACAGCGCACTGATTGTTAGATTAGTTTCCGTACTGCGCACTGATTGGTAGATACATCTCCGTACTGCGCACTGATTGTAAGATTAGCCTCCTGCGCACTGATTGTTAGATTAGTCTCCGTACTGCGCACTGATTGTTAGATTAGTCTCCGTACTGCGCACTGATTGTTAGATTAGTTTCCGTACTGCGCACTGATTGTTAGATTAGTTTCCGTACTGCGCACTGATTGTTAGATTAGTTTCCGTACTGCGCACTGATTGTTAGATTAGTTTCCGTACTGCGCACTGATTGTTAGATTAGTTTCCGTACTGCGCACTGATTGTTAGATTAGTTTCCGTACTGCGCACTGATTGTTAGATTAGTTTCCGTACTGCGCACTGATTGTTAGATTAGTTTCCGTACTGCGCACAGATTGTTAGATTAGTCTCCGTACTGCGCACTGATTGTTAGATTAGTCTCCGTACTGCGCACTGATTGTTAGATTAGTTTCCGTACTGCGCACTGATTGTTAGATTAGTTTCCGTACTGCGCACTGATTGTTAGATTAGTTTCCGTACTGCGCACTGATTGTTAGATTAGTTTCCGTACTGCGCACTGATTGTTAGATTAGTTTCCGTACTGCGCACTGATTGTTAGATTAGTTTCCGTACTGCGCACTGATTGTTAGATTAGTTTCCGTACTGCGCACTGATTGTTAGATTAGTCTCCCTACTGCGCACTGATTGTTAGATTAGTTTCCGTACTGCGCACTGATTGTTAAATATATCTCCGTACTGCGCACTTATTATTAGATTCATTGTTAACTTAAAAATCCAGAAATGCGCCCTTCCACCAGCTATAACTTACTAAGTTTTGTCGATATTAGGAACTTATTGTAATTGGCGCTTTATTACCTGTACTTCTATTTTGAATTTTTTTTTAGAAATGAAAAAGAAATCATTATTGTACAATACTAGTCAATACATATTTTACCTGGCAACTACTTCGGTAAAGTCGACACCTACTGTTTCCAACACAATGTGATAGTCTGTGAACTCAGTCACAGGTCATGTTGTCATAACTTTGCTTACCAGTTGAGATTTGTATTACAGTTTCCTCCCGACCCAAAGTCTCTCCAGGGGACATGATATTGATGCACTCATTGACCCACGACAAACACTGTACTTTATGTCTTTCACCACAGGACCGGTGACATATGGATGGTGGAGCAACAGTACCAAGGACATAGACCCACAAGTGACAAATGATGATTTACGATACATGATGTTTGTTGTTGATTCAGATGAATGATACCTTCATTAAATGTAAATAGATGAAGTAAATATATACACAGACATATGATAGACATTCTTAGAAAGTTACTTGTCATCCATATATAAATGACATTTGCTTGTCATTTATGTACACTTAAAAGGCTCCAAAGTATAATCTATACTCGAATGAAGCTCACATGAGTTCTCTTTTAGTTCATTCAGGGCCGCAGTAATGGGGGGGGGGGAGTGTGCCCTGATACACTATTAACACCTAGCCTTATTTTGTCCTATTTCCCTTCATAATAACATTCAAAAAAAGAAAGCGACGCTCCACCCGCAAGACTTGGGGCCCCTGGCAGGTATTTGGGTCGCCCACACCGTTGTGACGATCCTGGTTCACTAACCGTCATTTTTAAAACAATGAATTTGTTTTCATGTAGTCTCGTCTGTTCTAATTCATCGCTTTCATTTTACAAAAAAATAAAACCTGATTAAAGGTGTTGTCCTTATCTTCTTCTTTCATCATCTGTACTCCCCCCCCCCCCCGCCACTCCCGGGTCATCATCTCCATCTTGTCATTTTAACGCTGTATACGATCTCTTCAATTATTTATTCATTTTTCTCCCTTTATTGCTGCATCTCCAACAATTATGTTCACTTTCTTTCAAATTCAAAATAAAAAAAAAAAAAGAAGTTCAATAAATAGTTCTCACATTTCTCACGTCTGCAGTTTATATTTCCGTTAATTACTCGCACCCCCTCCCCTTCCCCACGCGATCTTTAATAACTTGCGAGTCATTGATAATTCTTTTATCAGCAAAACGCATAATAACTTTTTTTGTCTATGGTTGACAATGTCACGTGTTTTGCCTATGGTGGACGATAAAATTCATGTGTTTTGTCTGTGTCGCTAAAATGTCATGTGAAGTTACCTTTCATTTGTGTTTTGCCTATGGTTGACGCCAGTAAAGATATATCATCAGTCCTTTGACCACTCCAGTTGTGTGTGCTCACTTGACTCAATCGTCACGACCTTACCGTGTCCTTATATTCAAATATCCGCCAGTTATTCACTTGAGGCCCATAGGCTATAGGGTCAAGTGGGCCTGGATCTCGCCTTAACGCTTGTATTCAATATATCCACACTAAAACTTCTGTATGCTCGTCAATTAGATAAGAAACACATTGCCGGTCTGGCTGGGTGTTGATCAGAATACTTCACTGAAAACTTAACTGGTCTGGACCTTCCACAACCTGGTACACTCATCTATCTTGTCATGAACGAGACAAAAACAATAAGGCAAAAACATCTTTAGGGAGTAACGACTAGGGCAACGGCCCCTGGGCCAGCGCCCGAGTGGGTGTGGCGGGGGTGGGCTGTTGAATCATTTCGATTAGAAATATAGCCTACAGTTACCATTGTCCGTTGTCATATGTCTTCCAGGGTTTCATATGTCATCCAGAGTGTCAAATGTCATCCACAGTGTTGTATATCATCAAGAGTGCCGTATATCATCAAGAGTGCCGTATATCATCAAGAGTGCCGTATTATCATGTGTGTCATATATAGCTTGACATTTTTGAACGGAGATTGATCGATATATACGTGTATTAAATATATTGATTTAAAAACTGAAATTAAAGAAATTTTTATTATCATGACAATAGTTTGATTTGAAAAAATAATCCACCTGACTGTAATTCTGTTAAAAACTCAAAGTGGCAGTAATTCTGTCATCTGTATTATATTTTCTTCTCATCACTGTTCTTTGATAACTGCTTGGTTACCTCACACGTTATAATAGATACTATTTATTGCTATATTCAACAGTTACAAACATCGTTTTATGCAACGGTAAAAGTACTTGTCACTAACGCATTGCTTCACTCCCCCCCCAAACCAACCCTCCCTCAAACCAACCCCCCACCAACCTCCCCCCCACCAACCAACCAACCCCCCCAACTAACCACCCTCCAAACCAACCTCCCCCCCACCAACCAACTCTCTTCCCCAAACCAACCCTCCCCCCAAACCAACCCCCCCCACCAACCAACCCCCTCTCCCCAAACCAACCCCCCCAAACCAACCCTCCCCCCAACCAACCACCCCCAAACCAACCTCCTCCCCCACCAACCAACCCCTCCCCCCAAACCAACCCCCCCAAACCAACCCTCCCCCCAACCAACCACCCCCAAACCAACCTCCCCCCACCAACCAACCCCCTCCCCCCAAACCAACCCTCCCCCCAAACAAACCCCCCAAACCAACCCCCCCAAACCAACCCCCCCAACCAACCACCCCCAAACCAACCTCCCCCCACCAACCAACCCCCTCCCCCCAAACCAACCCCCTCCCCCAAACCAACCCTCCCCCAAACCAACCTCCCCCCACCAACCAACCCCCACCAAACCAACCCTCCCCCCCAAACCAACCTCCCCCCCACCAACCAACCCCCCCACCAAACCAACCCCCCCACCAACCAACCCCCCACCAACCAACCCCCTCCACCAAGCCAACCCCCCAAACCAACCTCCCCACCAACCAACCCCCTCCCCCCAAACCAACCTCCCCACCAAACCAACCCCCCAACCAACCACCCCCCAAACCAACCTCCCCACCAACCAACCCCGTCCCCCCAAACCAACCTCCCCACCAAACCAACCCCCCCAACCAACCACCCCCAAACCAACCTCCCCACCAACCAACCCCGTCCCCCCAAACCAACCTCCCCACCAACCCAACCCCCCTCCCCCAAACCAACCTCCCCACCAAACCAACCCCCCAACCAACCACCCCCAAACCAACCTCCCCACCAACCAACCCCGTCCCCCCAAACCAACCTCCCCACCAAACCAACCCCCCAACCAACCACCCCCCAAACCAACCTCCCCACCAACCAACCCCCCTCCCCCCAAACCAACCTCCCCACCAAACCAACCCCCCCCCAACCAGCCCCCTCCCCCCAAACCAACCTCCCCACCAAACCAACCCCCCCCCCAACCAACCACCCCCCAAACCAACCTCCCCACCAACCAACCCCGTCCCCCCAAACCAACCTCCCCACCAACCAACCCCCTCCCCCCAAACCAACCTCCCCACCAAACCAACCCCCCCCAACCAACCACCCCCAAACCAACCTCCCCACCAACCAACCCCCTCCCCCAAACCAACCTCCCCACCAAACCAACCCCCCAACCAACCACCCCCAAACCAACCTCCCCACCAACCAACCCCCTCCCCCCAAACCAACCTCCCCACCAAACCAACCCCCCCCAACCAACCACCCCCCAAACCAACCTCCCCACCAACCAACCCCCTCCCCCCAAACCAACCTCCCCACCAAACCAACCCCCCAACCAACCACCCCCAAACCAACCTCCCCACCAACCAACCCCCTCCCCCCAAACCAACCTCCCCACCAAACCAACCCCCCCAACCAACCACCCCCCAAACCAACCTCCCCACCAACCAACCCCCCTCCCCCAAACCAACCTCCCCACCAAACCAACCCCCCCCAACCAACCACCCCCCAAACCAACCTCCCCACCAACCAACCCCCCTCCCCCCAAACCAACCTCCCCACCAAACCAACCCCCCCAACCAACCACCCCCCAAACCAACCTCCCCACCAACCAACCCCCTCCCCCCAAACCAACCTCCCCACCAAACCAACCCCCCAACCAACCACCCCCCAAACCAACCTCCCCCACCAACCAACCCCCTCCCCCAAACCAACCTCCCCACCAAACCAACCCCCCCAACCAACCTCTCTCATCTGAAAAGATCAACTTGACACTGCACTAACACCAGGCTGTAAAACCATTTCATCGTTCACCCCAGGGGTTATCAGAGTACTCCATCGAGTCTGGCACTCCAGGGGTTATCAGAGTACTCTATCAAGTCTGGCACTCCAGGGGTTATCAGAGTACTCTATCGAGTCTGGCACTCCAGGGGTTATCAGAGTTCTCTATCGAGTCTGGCACTCCAGGTGTTATCAGAGTACTCTATCGAGTCTGGCACTCCAGGTGTTATCAGAGTACTCTATCGAGTCTGGCACTCCAGGGGTTATCAGAGTACTCTATCGAGTCTGGCACTCCAGGGGTTATCAGAGTACTCTATCGAGTCTGGCACTCCAGGGGTTATCAGAGTACTCTATCGAGTCTGGCACTCCAGGGGTTATCAGAGTACTCTATCGAGTCTGGCACTCCAGGGGTTATCAGAGTACTCTATCGAGTCTGGCACTGCCCACTTTCACCACGCCCCCCCCCCACACACACACATCTCCGCCATCCCATTCCACCTTTCAGCCGATGGCATCTGGCAACATCCTCTTCATCTTTTAACAGATTCCTGGCACCTGTACAGGTGAAACCAAGCCAGAGCTGACACACTGCTATGCCTTTATTTTATTTTACCTTTCCATCAAACGTCATGGCGTGATATGATTATAACATTTCAACGTTGTATAAAACAATGTAAGTTATCATTTATGTAATGATACACACACAACACTCTTTACACATTTCTAAGCATCCCATAACTTCATTACTTTTTTAAATGTCTTATTGGTAGGTCAGTGATTTCCAAGCGTACGATTTGAGGCCGACTATGAAAATTGTTCCATTCTTTGAGAATCGTTGTGATTAACATTGCGTGCACATATCTTTGTTTAGCTACACAGTGTGTGCACATATCGCTGTTTAGCCAAACATTGTGTGCACATATCGCTGTTTAGCTACACAGTGTGTGCACATATCGCTGTGTTTAGCTACACAGTGTGCACATATCGCTGTTTAGCCACACAGTGTGTGCACATATCGCTGTTTAGCTACACTGTGTGCACAAATCGCTGTATAGCTACACAGTTTGTGCAAATATCGCTGTTTAGCTACACAGTGTGTGCACATATCGCTGTTTAGCCACACAGTGTGTGCACATATCGCTGTTTAGCTACACATTGTGTGCACATATCGCTGTACTACACAGTGTGTGAAATCTGTGTTTCTGTACATATCGAAGATTATTTTATTTGACCGTGTGTCATTTATTCTTTTACTTTGAACTAAGTGGTCACTACATTTACTTAGTGTCTATTTTACGTTGCAGTTGACATTTTAAACAAAAATAACGACCGTCATTGAGTAGTGCCACCTCTCAGTATGTCAAGGAATGCCACTTCTGGTCATAAATTGTCACTGGCCTGTCATTTAATGCCATTTCTCTTCTGTCATCATATACCTATGATCTCTTCCTCTTTGTCACTGGTCTGTCTCTGTGATGTCATCTCTGTAAATAACCAATGAGGTAACTTCTTTCAGACACTGGATGTCACTTGACTGTCATTAGATGTGACCTCTTTGTGTGTGTGCTACCAGTTGTCACTTTGTCAGTCTAATTCACAGTATCTCATTGTCACGCAAGTGATGAGTTTTTTCTCCTTCACTTCACTGTTTCACTTCACTGTTTCACTTCACTGTTTCACTTCACTGTTTCACTTCCGCTTCTTTCTCTTCGTGATATTTAATTCACGTTATTTTATTTGAATTTACGCACCAATCAAATAACTTAAATTGAACTTTCAATCTACAGTTTGAATTTATTATTAATCATTTGATGTTATTTTCCACACCTCCCTTATCTCTTTAATGTTAAACGAGTGAGAGAGAGAGAGAGAGAGAGAGAGAGAGAGAGAGAGAGGGGAGAGAGGGAGAGAGAGAGAGAGAGAGAGAGAGAGAGAGAGAGAGAAGACATAGAGAGAAACAAGTTAAATTTTGATTTGTACGGGTGACTGAGAAATACCTTCTCTGTATCAGATTTATTTTCTTGTATTATTTATTTATCTGTCTCACCTGACACATCAAACATGACGTACGATAAAACAAAACATGGCGGTTAAACCCCGCTGGGGACAGAAGATGTTCGGGCGAGTTTTCGAAAACGGAACAGGCAAAAATATTTATGGAAGTTGGATGGCGTCATACTCTGTGTTTACTATCTCTTACGTTAATCTGATGTGATTATGAATATCAGACTTGTGAAGTATTACACTGATGAAATGTTAGACTGACGGAACACGAGACTGATGGAATGTTAGACTGACGGAACACGAGACTGATGGAATGTTAGACTGACGGAACACGTGACTGATGGAATGTTAGACTGACGGAACACTAGACTGATGGAATGTTAGACTGACGGAACGCGTGATTGATGGAATGTTAGAAAACTCAATTCACTATAAAATGTTACTTTGTATGTTGGTTATCAGAAAACTCAATTCCCTGTACAATGTGTGTCACTTTGTGTGTTGACTTTTCAAAAAGGAGTGAAAGAAAACGTTCCACTATTAAGACGACTAATTGTTTTTAATCGACAAACTGATTCTGACAAACAAATAAACAGAAAAAACAGTTCCCATAATCCTAACTCCACACCTGTGGGTGAATTCTGTATATTCGTAGTTTATCTCCCCTTTGGAAATTTAACCTGAGAATTTACAAACTTGCTCTTTTCTTGTGTTTGTCTGACTGAAGGCTATCAATTTGTTGATGCTCCAGTCAATGGATAGCGCTCATTGGTTGAAATTAGCAGCCAATCATTTGCCTCATGTTTCAATTACAACGAGAAAAAGTTGTTTTTATTTTTTTGGATAATCTAAACTTTTAAGTTATAAAAATATCTAAGTAAAAAAATTCAAATAAATCTAATTTTAGATCCTATGATATATTTCAAGAAAAAAAAAACACCCAAGTGTGTTATAAACACTTCAGGCAATTAGTCATCAAAAATGTGATTAAAGAGCAATATAGTCTTGCATCTATGTGTTGGACCATGCAGATTGAAGTATTGAGTGTCTTGTGTACGCTTAAACGCTTTACTCTTATTTTGTTAAGATTGTATGTTTTGATCATACATGGAAATGATTTTTCTGATGTTTCTAATTTAAATAAAAAATAATATTTTTTTTTACATTATTGTCACTTAACTTGCCTTCCTTTTCCTCTACAGCCAATTTAGTTAGGACCCTGGCCTGCCGTACTACTCTTCTCCACTTTTCCCGATCCATGGTCTTCTTCCTCCACTCTCTCACTGCTGTGGCTTTAAGGTCTTTCTCCACTTCCTCTAACCATCTACTTCTTGGTCTGCCCTTAGGCCTTTTCTCATTGGGTTTTGCCTTATATATTGCCTTTGGACCTCTGTTGTTTTCCATTCTTTCTATTTGCCCCATCCACCTCAATCTGTTGATTTTGATTGTCAGCTAACGGCTCCAATCATTTAGAAAATAGACATTTTCAGAGCTCCGGTTACCCCGGACCAGAGCAAGTAATGGGTCACTGAGCTTGACCCAGACCCATCATGACCCATGACCCATTGAAGCAAGCTGCTAACATGGGACATATTAACATTGTTTAAAAGTAAAAATATGCTTCAACAAACTATGTGCATGCCCTGCTACGAAATTTAAAGCACAAAAAGTAAAAAGATAAAAAAGATCAAAGTTTTTCATTGAATGAAAATTTCAACTTATGGCAACAGTTTTCCTCTGTAGCCATTTCAACTTATTGCAACAGTTTTCCTCTGTAGCCATTTCAACTTATTGCAACAGTTTTCCTCTGTAGCCATTTCAACTTATTGCAACAGTTTCCCTCTGTAGTCATTTCAACTTATTGCAACAGTTTTCCTCTGTAGTCATTTCAACTTATTGCAACAGTTTTCCTCTGTAGCCATTTCAACTTATTGCAACAGTTTCCCTCTGTAGTCATTTCAACTTATTGCAACAGTTTTCCTCTGTAGCCATGCACAATGACTGACACAGCTTCAACTGTTTCAGGATGCATGCAGTTACGTTGTGCTGTAACGTTTTTAGAAACCCAGATAACTTACCCCCTTAATTTAAATCATTAAATAATAATTAAATTAAATTAAATTATAACTAAATTGACAATATAGCTGCAAGTGTTTCACATATATATTTCTATACAAATGTATAGAGAAAGGGCCACGTTTTGTTTTCGTCGGAAATAAAAAAAATCGGGCGACGACGGTTTTTTTTAGGGTCGGGCGGAGGCTAAGGATGGGTCGTGGGTCAGGGAACATTGACCCATGACCCATGTGACCCATCCAATTTTGCGACCCATTCGACCCATTGAACCATTACTTGCTCTGCCCCGGACATGGCCAGAGTACGTCCCGCGGGCCAAGTACGGCCCATTGGACTCTTTGATTCGGCCCGCTCAGTTCATTTAGATTTCAATTTATTTATTGGCTATTTACAAACACTCCAACCGTTTGCTCTTGGCATGGCTCCCCTCTGTGTAATGCCCGTCCCTAGTCCGTCTCTTCTGTTATAGTATGAATCTGTTATGATCAATGGTCATATAAAGTTGGTTTGCCCACCCCTGCGCTATACTTTGACTATTACGTTGACTGACCTAGGAGTTATTTTATTTAATGCTACTTCCTTTGAATTGCTGCGGACCCTCCCACCACCACCACCCCACCCTAAACATTTCACGCGGATCTCGCAGTACCCTGAGGGTCACAATGTGGGAACAACTGTTAGAAGATATACTCGTGGATCGAAATAGAATGATCAAGACAATGAAATGTCTACATCAATGTTACGATCAAGACAATGAAATGTCTACATCAATGTTACGATCAAGACAATGAAATGTCTACATCAATGTTACGATCAAGACAATGAAATGTCTACACCAATGTTAAGATCAAGACGATGAAATGTCTACATCAATGTTACGATCAAGACAATGAAATGTCTACATCAATGTTACGATCAAGACAATGAAATGTCTACATCAATGTTACGATCAAGACAATGAAATGTCTACACCAATGTTAAGATCAAGACGATGAAATGTCTACATCAATGTTACGATCAAGACAATGAAATGTCTACACCAATGTTAAGATTAAGACAATGAAATGTCTACATCAATCAAACAAAATATTTCTGTTTGTTACCATCTGTAGTCTTATAAAAGTAAAGAAAACAACTCAAAAAAGAAAGATTAAGGGGAAAGTAATCCAACGGGTGAGTGAAACCAAGGGAGGTAAGATAGAATCTGTCGTAAATCTCTTGAGATATTAAAAAAAGACTTTTGCTCTCAATATTTCATTAAAATGTACTTCCATTCGCTAGACTTACCTTTACAGCAGGTGAAAGGTTTTGAAATATTCGCTACAGGAATTTATAGGAATATTTTTTTTTTTATAAATACAGATTAAAGGTATTTGGGGGCATTTATTTGCCTGAGTAGATATTCGTGTTGAAAGATGACTTTTTAAAAAATATATGTATAATTCAAGATAGACCATTTCTGATGTCTTATTTTGATGTTTAATTTTACCTTTTGATAGAATTCACACCTGTAATGCGGTACCCAGGTGCAAAGAACGTCCCACGGGTCTGGAGAACAACATTTGAACACGTATAGTCCCCGGGATTAGATTTTGGTTTCATTTGTCGGAATGTAACATTCAGTAACTCGATTTTACATTCAGTAACTCGATTTTACATTCAGTAACTAGATTTTCAGTAACTAGATTTTACATCCAGTTGCTAGATTCTCAGTAACTAGGTTTTACATCCAGTAGCTAGATTTTACATTTAGTTACTAGATTTTCAGTAACTAGATTTTACATCCAGTGACTAAATTTTCAGTAACTAGATTTTACATCCAGTAACTAGATTTTTCAGAAACTAGATTTTTACATTCAGTAACTAGATCTTACATTCAGTAACTAGATTTTACATTTTGCAACTAGATCTTACTTTCAGTAACTAGATTTTACATTTTGTAACTAGATCTTACATTCAGTCACGTAGATTTTACATTCAGTCTGATGAACTCATTGAAGAAAGTGTAAACCTCATTGAGTCGAACATCCATCTAGTATGGTGAGTTAGATAAATCGTTGTTGAAACTCTAAATATTCAAGTCTTGTTTGTCAGAGGGCAGGACGCACCAACAGCATCGCAAGAAGGTTTATTGTTGTAGGACCGGTGTACTGACAAACATATCTGCACAGACCATTCTTGTGTCCACTCTTTCTTCCAATGTTCGGACTCGTTTCACGACGTCGTCCTGGTCAAAGGGATGTAAGTTGGGCATCCTTCAACCTTGATGTAGTACCCACCCCCTCCCTCCATTTAATTGGAAATCAATATTGCAATTAATCAATTATAA
>JAGDYQ010000014.1:3786798-3801798 GCA_021962125.1 Bulinus truncatus
ACAAACGTAACCACATACATACAGCAGCAAATATTAAACACACACACAGACGTAACCACATACACACAGCAGCAAATATTAAACACACACACAGACAGCAACACATACATACAGCAGCAAATATTAAACACACACACACACAGACGTAACCACATACATACAGCAGCAAATATTAGCTTTTATACCTGAACGTAACCACATATATACAGCAGCAAATATTAAACACACACACACACACAGACAGCAACCACATACATACAGCAGCAAATATTAAACACACACACACAGACGTAACCACTTTATA
This sequence comes from Bulinus truncatus, assembly GCA_021962125.1. NCBI lineage: Eukaryota > Metazoa > Mollusca > Gastropoda > Planorbidae > Bulinus > Bulinus truncatus. The sequence continues at coordinate 3,787,103 of JAGDYQ010000014.1, forward strand.
CAATAGCAAATAATAGCTTGCACAGACGTAACCACATACATACAACAACAAATATTAAACACACACACACACACACAGACATGTACATACATACAGCAGCAAATGCTAAACACACACACAGACGTAACCACATACATACAGCAGCAAATATTAAACACCATACACACAGACGTAACCACATAATGCATACAGCAGCAAATATTAAACACACACACACAGACTTAACCACATACATACAGCAGCAAATATTAAACTCACACACACACACAGACGTAACCACATATACAACAAATATTAAACACACACACACACAGACGTAACCACATACGCACAGCAGCAAATATTAACGCACACACCACACAGACGTAACTCCACATACATACAGCAGCAAATATTAAACCCACACACACACACAGACGTAACCACATACATACAGCAGCAAATATTAAACACACACACACAAGACGTGGCTTACGCGTATACAGCAGCAAACATTATTACCCACCACACTGAACGTATTATACCTTACATAAACAAATGTCACTTTCCCTTTTACAGACGGCTTCTGTTCTTACATTACAGCAGCAAATATTCAGTACACACACGAAGACCATATCATACATACAATGCAGCTATTATTTTACACCACACAGACGTAACCACATACATACAGCAGCATATTATTAAACACTCTTGCACAGACGTAACCACATACATACAGCAGCAAATAATAAACACACACACAAGACGTAACCACATACGTACTGGCAGCAAATAGTAAACACACACACACACACAGACGTAACCACATACATACCAGCAGCAAATATTAAACACACACACATGATGCTACATACACACAACAGCCAAATATGAAACGCACACACACCAGACGTAACCACAACACGCATAATCGCTCCACACAGACGTAACAACACATACAACGGCAATAGCAACACACACACAAACGTAACCACATACAAACAGCAGCAAAATAATAAACACACACACACAAGACATAGCCACATACATACAACTAGCAAATATGAAACACACACACACAGACGTAACCACATACGTCACAGCAGCAAATATTAAACACACACACACACAGACGTAACCACATACATACAGCAGCAAATACTAAACACACACACACAGACGTAACCACATACATACAGACAGCAAATATTTAAAACACACACACACACAGACGTAACCACATATACAGCATGAAATATTAAACACACAGACTGGCCCAACCACATACATACAGCAGCAATATTAAACACACACACACAGACGTAACCACATACCACAACATTAAATATTTTGCACAGACGTAACCACATGTAACAGCAATGCCCCTTGACACACACACACAGACGTAACCACATACATACAGCAGCAAGTAGTAAACACACACACACACACAGACGTAACCACATACATACAGCAACAAATATTAAACACACACACACAGACGTAACCACATACATACAGCAGCAAATATTAAACACACACACACACACAGACATGGCCACATACAGCAACAGCAAATATGAAACACACACACACAGACGTAACCACATACATACAGCAGCAAATGTGCTCCTTCCCACACACAGACAACCACATACATACAGCAACAATATTAAACACACACACAGACATAACCACATACATACAACAGCAAATATTAAACACACACACACACGAACGTAACCACACATACATACAGCAGCAAATATTAAACACACACACCACTGATGTAACCACATACATACCAGCAAATATTAAACACACACACACACAGACGTAACCACATACATGCAGCAGCAAATATTAAACACACACACACATACAAGACGTAACAACATACATGCAGCAGCAAATATTAAACACACACACACACAAACGTAACCACATACAAACAGCAGCAAATATTAAACACACACACACACAGACGTAACCTGTAGCCATACAGCAAATATTAAACACACACACAGACGTAACCACATGCATACAGCAGCAAATATTAAACACACACACACACAGACGTAACCACATGCATACATACAGCAAATATTAAACACACACACACACAGACGTAACAACATACATACAGCAGCAAATATTAAACACACACACACACACAAACGTAACCACATACAAACAGCAGCAAATATTAAACACACACACACAGACATACACACATACATACAGCAGCAAATATTAAACACACACACACAGACGTAACCACATACATACAGCAGCAAATATTAAACACACACACACACACACAGACGTAACCACATACATACAGCAGCAAATATTAAACACACACACACACACAGACGTAACCACATACACATACAGCAAATATTAAACACACACTGAGACATGGCTACATACATACAGCAGCAAATATTAAACACTTGCACACACAGACGTAACCACATACATACAGCAACAAGTGCTGGCTTTACACAGACACACATACATACAGCAGCAAATATTAAACACACACACACACAGACATAACCACATACATACAGCAGCAAATATTAAACACACACACACAGACATGTCCACATACATGGCAAATATTAAACACACACACACACACAGACGTAACCACATACATACAGCAGCAAATATTAAACACACACACACAGACGTAACCACATACATACAGCAGCAAATATTAAACACACACACACAGACGTAACCACATACATACAGCAGCAAATATTAAACACACACACACACAGACGTAACCACATACATACCAGCAGCAAATATTAAACACACACACACAGACGTAACCACATACATACAGCAGCAAATATTAAACACACACACACACAGACGTAACCACATACATACAGCAGCAAATATTAAACACACACACACACACAAACGTAACCACATACATACAGCAGCAAATATTCAACACACACACACATACACACAGACGTAACCACATACATACAGCAAATAATAAACACACACACACACTGAACGTAAACGCCACATACATACAGCAGCAAATATTAAACACACACACACACAGACGTAACCACATACATACAGCAGCAAATATTAAACACACACACACAGACGTAACCACATACATACAGCAGCAAATATTGTTTTACACACAGACATAATACATACACACACAGCAAATATTAAACACACACAGACGTAACCACATACATACAGCAGCAAATATTAAACACACACACACACACAGACGTAACCACATACATACAGCAGCAAATATTAAACACACACACACACAGACGTAACCACATACATACAGCAGCAAATATTAAACACACACACACACACACAGACATGACTTACATACATACAGCACAATATATACACACACACAGACGTAACCAAATACATACAGCAGCAAATACTTAACACACACACACAGACGTAACCACAATCCCACATACAGCAGCAAATATTAAACACACACACACAGACGTAACCACATACATACAGCAGCAAATATTAAACACACACACACAGACGTAGCCACATACATACAGCAGCAAATATTAAACACACACACACACAGACGTAACCACAGCATACATACAGCAGCAAATATTAAACACACACACATACAGACGTAACCACATACATACAACAGCAAATATTAAACACACACACACACAAGACAGCAACCGCCACATACAGCAGCAAATATTAAACACACACACACACACAGACGTAACCACAACATACAACCAGCAAATATTAAAACACACACATACAGACGTAACCACATACATACAGCAAATATTAAACACACACACACACACACAGACGTAACCACATACATACAGCAGCAAATATTCAACACACACACACACAGACGTAACCACATACATACAGCAGCAAATATTAGCTTTTTTACACACAGACGTAACCACATACATACAGCAGCAAATAATAAACACACACACACACAGACGTAACCACATACATACAGCAGCAAATATTAAACACACACACACACAGACGTAACCACATACATACAGCAGCAAATATTAAACACACACACACACAGACGGAACCACATACATACAGCAGCAAATATTAAACACACACACACACACAGACTAACCACATACACAGCAAATATTAAACACACACACACACACAGACGAAACCACATACATACAGCAGCAAATATTAAACACACACACACACACAGACGTAACCACATACATACAGCAGCAAATATTAAACACACACACACACACAGACGTAACCACATACATACAGCATTAATATTAAACACACACACACACACAGACACAACCACATACATACAGCAGCAAATATTAAACACACACACACACACAGACGTAACCACATACATACAGCAGCAAATATTAAACTTACACACACACACACACAAACGTAACCACATACATACAACAGCAAATAGTAAACACACACACGCACACACACAGACGTAACCATACACACAGCAGCAAATATTAAACACACACACACACACAGACGTAACCACATACATACAGCAGCAAATATTAAACACACACACAGACATAAAACACATACATACAGCAGCAAATATTAAACACACACACACAGACGTAACACACATATTAGCAGCAAATATTAAACACACACACACACACAGACGTAACCACATGCATACAGCAAATATTAAGCACACACACACACACCAGACGTAACCACATACATACAGCAATAATGTCATATAAACACACACACACAGACGTAACCACATACATACAGCAGCAAATATTAAACACACACATTTTTTTTTTGACGTAACCACATATACAGCAGCAAATACTAAACACACACACACAGACGTAACCACATTACATACAGCATGCAAATTATTAAACACACATCATCACTAGACGTAACCACATAACATACAGCAGCAAATATTAAAACACACACTACTACTAGAACTTAGCCCACAATTACATTACAGCAGCAAATATTAAACTCACACACACACACACAGACGTAACCACATACATACAGCAGCAACATATTGACACACACACACACAGACGTAAACCACATACATACGGCAGCAGTAACAAACACACACACACAGACGTAACCACAATTATTTTCAGCCACAGCAGCAAATGTTAACCTCCACATACACACACACAGACGTAACCACATACATACAGCAGCAAATATTAAACACACACACAGACGTATACTCATTCATACATACAGCAGCAAACATTAAACACACACACAAGACGTAACCACATACATACAGCAGCAAATATTAAACACACACACAAGACATGTCCACATACATACAGCAGCAAATTATTAAACACACACACACACAGACGTAACCACATACATACACACAAATTATTAAACACACATCATCAGACGTAATCCATCATTACATATCAGCAATTCAAATATTAAACTCACACACACACACACAGACGTAACCTACATACATACAGCATGCAAATAGTAAACACATCATCACCAGTATCGTAACCACATTACATGGCAAGCAAATATTAAACACACACACACACAGACGTAACCACATACATACAACCTTAAATATTAAACACACACACACACACACAAACGTAACCACATACATACAGCAAATATTAAACACACACACATGATGTAAACCACATACATGCACATACTAAATATTTTTAAACACATACACACAGACGTAACCACATACATACAGCAGCAAATATTAAACACACACACACACACACAGACGTAACAACATACATACAGCATGCAAATATTAAACACACACACACACACAAACATGTGCCACACTGACATGACAAATATTAAACACACACATCACAGACGTAACCACATACGCCAAGCAGCAAATATTAAACACACACACACAAGCAACCACATACATACAGCAGCAAATATTAAACACACACACACACACAGACAAGCACATGCAACAGCAGCAAATATTAAACACACACACACACACACAGACGTAACCACATACATACAGCATGCAAATATTAAACACTACACACACAGACATGTCTCCACATGCCAGCAGCAAATATCCAGCACACACTACTTTTAGACATAACCCACATACATACAGCAGCAAATTAAGCCACACACACACAGACATGTAACCACATACATACAGCATTAATATTAAACACACACACACACAGACATGTACATACATACAGCAGCAAATATTAAACACACACACACACAGACGTAACCACATACGCCTGGCAAGCAAATATTAAACACACACACACACAGACGTAACCTTTCATGCATACAGCAGCAAATATTAAACACACACATCACAGACGTAACCACATACATACAGCAGCAAATATTAAACACACACACACACAGACGTAAGCCACATACATACAGCAGCAAATATTAAACACACACACACATGACGTAACCACATACATACAGCAGCAAATATTAAACACACACACACAGACAGTAACCACATACATACAGTAGCAAATATTAAACACACACACACAGAGCACCATATTACATATAGCAGCAAATATTAAACACACACACACACAGACGTAACTTCACACATACATGCAACAAGATAATAAGCTTACACACACACACACAGACGTATACCACATACATAAAGCGGCAAATATTAAACACACACACACACAGACGTAACCACATACATACAGCAGCAAATATTCACACACACACACAATAGACGTAACCATTACATACATACGCAGCAAATATTAAACACACACACACACACAGACGTAACCATTATACATACTGGCAGCAAATGTTAAACACACACACATAGACGTAACCATATACATACAGTAGCAAATATTAAACATGACATCATAGACGTAACCACATACATATTAGCAGTAAATATTAAACATACCCATCATTATTAGATTCGTAAATCTCACATACATATATATAGTATTAAATATTCAACATACCACACTAGATAGTCACCAACATACATATACAAATAAAATTAAATATTAACACATCATTATTATTATTAGATGTAACCCACATATATATACAGCAGCAAATATTAAACACACACACACACAGACGTAACCAAATACATACAGCAGCAAACATTAAACACACACACATAGACGTTAAACTCATATACATACAGCACAATATTGCTTTTACACACACACAGACGTAACCAATACAATACAAAGCAGCAAATATTAAACACACACAAAAGACGTAACCACATACATACAGCAGCAATATTAAACACACACACACACACAGACGTAACCACATACATACAGCAAGCAAATATTAACATACACACATAGATAGACATATTATCACTATACTAGCAGCCTTAAATATTAAACATACACACACACAGACTAAACTACATACATACAGCAGAATATTAAATAATAATAAATAATACGAAACCACATACATACAGCACAAATATTAAATATAATCATTCAGATTTAACCACATTACATACAGTAGCAATATTAAATATATACACATTCAGACGTAACATTACAATACATTAATAAGGAAATATTAAATATATATTAATATATACGTAACCATAATACATATATCAGTTAAATATTTAAATACACTCACATTACTAGACGTAACCATATACATACAGTAGCAATATTAAACACTCATAATCATAAAGACTAACTATTCATTATTATTAAAAAGGAAATATTAAACATACTACACACACAGACGTAACCAAATACATACATCAGCAAATATTAAATATTTTTTTGTTACCGTTTCACATACGCAATATGACATATTACACATACATATATTAGATTAATTAATATTATATATACACACTATTACATATTACTAACAATAACTACACATACATACATGCGGCCCCACATATTAAACAAATATTACATACCTAGACAGACTAACATACATTGTAATTTTACTATTATATAAGCAAATATTAAACACACACACTCACATTAGTGTAACCATATTACATACAAAGCAAATATTAAACATTTACATACATAGACGTACATTATCACATACCTTGCAATAGCAAATATTGACACATATAAATTACATTATATTATATTTTTATTATTATATAGACGTAAATACATACATACAGAAGCAAATATTAACACACTCATAAACAGACGTAACCACAAATATATATATATTATATTATATTATCACTACATACAAGCAGCATAATATTAAACACACACACACACACAGACGTAACCACATACATACAGCAGCAATATTGAACACACACACACACACAAAACGTAACCACATACATACAGCAGCAAATAATAAACAATAACAAACAGACGTAACAATACACATAAAGCAGCAAATATTAAACACACACACACACAGGCAAACACACACAATACATAATATTAAACAGCATTGATACATACAACACATACATATAGTAGCAAATATTGAACACATACACACATTAGACATAACCACAATTACATTACAAAGGCAAATATTAAATACATAATCACTACACATACGTATACTACTATACAACAGAGGCAAAATATTAAACACAATAATATTACACTAGACGTAACCACATTACTATTACATATAGCAAATATTAAATACCTTAATATTCACTAGACGTAACCACATACAATACAGAGCAAATATTAAACACACAAAAATGTAGACGTAACTCCACATACATACAAAGCAGCAAATATTAAACATATATACACAGACGTAACCAATACATACAGAGCAAATATTAAACACATTCAACAACGCTCAATACATACAGCAGCAAAATTAAACTCACTACTACAATATAGCCACATATTAAGCACAAATATTAAACACACACACATAGACTATACCACCCAAATTATTACTACAGGAGCAAATATTAAATACATAATCATACACAGACGTAACCCACATACATACAGCAGCAAATAGTAAACATACATACTATAGACTGTAACCATATACATATATTATAGCAAATATTAAACATACATATACAATAAAAAATATACACAATATTATAGACGTAACCATATACATACAGCAGCAAATATTAAACACAACACAAAAATAGACGTATCCACATACATACAGCAGCAAATATTAAATACACACACACAACTTAACACATCCTTACCTTGGCAAATAATCAACTCACACACACACACACAGACGTAACCACATACATACAGCAGCAAATATTAAACACACACACACACAGACGTAACCACATGCATACAGCAGCAAATATTAAACACACACACACAGGCATACTACCCACATACATACAGCAGCAACATTAAGCCCACACACACACAGACGTAACCATACATACAGCAGCAATATTCTATTTACACACAGACGCAACCAATACATACAGCAGCAAACATTAAACACACACACACACACAGACGTAACCACATACATACAGCAACAAATATTAAACACACACACACACAGACGTAACCACATACATACAGCAGCAATATTAAACACACACACACACAGACGTAACCACATACATACAACAGCAAATAGTAAACACACACACACAGACGTAACCACATACATACAGCAGCAAATATTCAAACTCACACACACACACAGACGTAACCACATACATACAGCAGCAAATAATAGAAACACACACACACACAACAGGAGACATAACCCACATACATACAGCAGACAACATATTCACACACACACACACACAGACGTAACCACATACATACAACAGCAAATATTAAACACATACACACACACAAACATAACCACATACATACAGCAGCAAATATTAAACACACACACACACAGATGTAACCACATACATACAGCAGCAAATATTAAACACACACACACACAGACGTAACCACATACATACAGCAGCAAATATTAAACACACACACACACACACAGACGTAACAACATACATACAGCAGCAAATATTAAACACACACACACACACAAACGTAACCACATACAAACAGCAGAAAACAGAAATATTAAACACACACACAGACGTAACCACATACATACAGCAGCAAATATTAAAAAAACACACACAGACGTAACCACATACATACAGCAGCAAATATTAAACACACACACACACACAGACGTAACCACATACATACAGCAGCAAATATTAAACACACACACACAGACGTTACCACATACATACAGCAGCAAATATTAAACACACACACACAGACGTAACCACATACATACAGCAGCAATATTAAACACACACACACAGACGTAACCACATACATACAGCAGCAAATATTAAACACACACACTCAACGTAACCACATACATACAGCAGCAAATATTAAACACACACACACACAGACGTAACCACATACATACAGCAGGAAATAGTAAACACACACACACAGACGTAACCACATACATACAGCAGCAAATATTAAACACACACACACACAGACGTAACCACATACATACAGCAGCAAATATTAAACACACACACACAGACGTAACCACATACATACAGCAGCAAATATTAAACACACACACACACACAGACGTAACCACATACATACAGCAGCAAATATTAAACACACACACACACAGACGTAACCACATACATACAGCAGCAAATATTAAACACACACACACAGACGTAACCACATACATACAGCAGCAAATATTAAACACACACACACACAGACGTAACCACATACATACAGCAGCAAATATTAAACACACACACACAGACGTAACCACATACATACAGCAGCAAATATTAAACACACACACACACACAGACGTAACCACATACATACAGCAGCAAATATTAAACACACACACACACACAGACGTAACCACATACATACAGCAGCAAATATTAAACACACACACACAGACGTAACCACATACATACAGCAGCAAATATTAAACACACACACACACAGACGTAACCACATACATACAGCAGCAAATATTACACACACACACACAGACGTAACCACATACATACAGCAGCAAATATTAAAACACACACACACACACAGACGTAACCACATACATACAGCAGCAAATATTAAACACACACACACACAGACGTAACCACATACATACAGCAGCAAATATTAAACACACACACACACACAAACGTAACCACATACATACAGCAGCAAATATTAAACACACACACACACAGACGTAACCACATACATACAGCAGCAAATATTAAACACACACACACAGACGTAACCACATACATACAGCAGCAAATATTAAACACACACAGACGTAACCACATACATACAGCAGCAAATAGTAAACACACACACACACAGACGTAACCACATACATACAGCAGCAAATATTAAACACACACACACAGACGTAACCACATACATACAGCAGCAAATATTAAACACACACACACACACAGACGTAACCACATACATACAGCAGCAAATATTAAACACACACACACACAGACGTAACCACATACATACAACAGCAAATATTAAACACACACACACAGACGTAACCACATACATACAGCAGCAAATATTAAAAACACACACACAGACGTAGCCACATACATACAGCAGCAAATATGAAACACACACACACACAGACGTAACCACATATATACAGCAGCAAATATTAAACACACACACACACAGACGTAACCACATACATACAGCAGCAAATATTAAACACACACACACAGACGTAACCACATACATACAGCAGCAAATATTAAACACACACACACACAGACGTAACCACATACATACAGCAGCAAATATTAAACACACACACACACAGACGTAACCACATACATACAGCAGCAAATATTAAACACACACACACAGACGTAACCACATACATACAGCAGCAAATATTAAACACACACACACAGACGTAACCACATACATACAGCAGTAAATAGTAAACACACACACACACAGACGTAACCACATACATACAGCAGCAAATATTAAACACACACACACACAGACGTAACCACATACATACAGCAGTAAATATTAAAACACACACACAGACGTAACCACATACATACAGCAGCAAATATTAAACACACACACACACACACAGACGTAACCACATACATACAGCAGCAAATATTAAACACACACACAGACGTAACCACATACATACAGCAGCAAATATTAAACACACACACACACACAGACGTAACCACATACATACAGCAGCAAATATTAAACACACACACACACAGACGTAACCACATACATACAGCAGCAAATATTAAACACACACACACACACGTAACCACATACATACAGCAGCAAATATTAAACACACACACACACACAGACGTTACCACATACATACAGCAGCAAATATTAAACACACACACACACACAGACGTAACCACATACATACAGCAGCAAATATTAAACACACACACACAGACGTAACCACATACATACAGCAGCAAATATTAAACACACACACACAGACGTAACCACATACATACAGCAGCAAATATTAAACACACACACACAGACGTAACCACATACATACAGCAGCAAATATTAAACACACACACACACAGACGTAACCACATACATACAGCAGCAAATATTAAACACACACACACAGACGTAACCACATACATACAGCAGCAAATATTAAACACACACACACACAGCCGTAACCACATACATACAGCAGCAAATATTAAACACACACACACAGACGTAACCACATACATACAGCAGCAAATATTAAACACACACACACACAGACGTAACCACATACATACAGCAGCAAATATTAAACACACACACACACACGTAACCACATACATACAGCAGCAAATATTAAATACACACACACAGACGTAACCACATACATACAACAGCAAATATTAAACACACACACACAGACGTAACCACATACATACAGCAGCAAATATTAAACACACACACACAGACGTAACCACATACATACAGCAGCAAATATTAAACACACACACACACAGACGTAACCACATACATACAGCAGCAAATATTAAACACACACACACACAGACGTAACCACATACATACAGCAGCAAATATTAAACACACACACACACAGACGTAACCACATACATACAGCAGCAAATATTAAACACACACACACAGACGTAACCACATACATACAGCACAAAATATATAACACACACACACACAGACGTAACCACATATATACAGCAGCAAATATTAAACACACACACACAGACGTAACCACATACATACAGCAGCAAATATTAAACACACACACACAGACGTAACCACATACATACAGCAGCAAATATTAAACACACACACACACACAGACGTAACCACATACGTACAGCTGCAAATATTAAACACACACACACAGACGTAACCACATACATACAGCAGCAAATATTAAACACACACACAGACGTAACCACATACATACAGCAGCAAATATTAAACACACACACACACACACAGACGTAACCACATACATACAGCAGCAAATATTAAACACACACACACACAGACGTAACCACATACATACAGCAGCAAATATTAAACACACACACACACACGTAACCACATACATACAGCAGCAAATATTAAACACACACACACACACAGACGTAACCACATACATACAGCAGCAAATATTAAACACACACACACAGACGTAACCACATACATACAGCAGCAAATATTAAACACACACACACACAGACGTAACCACATACATACAGCAGCAAATATTAAACACACACACACAGACGTAACCACATACATACAGCAGCAAATATTAAACACACACACACAGACGTAACCACATACATACAGCAGCAAATATTAAACACACACACACAGACGTAACCACATACATACAGCAGCAAATATTAAACACACACACACACACACACAGACGTAACCACATACATACAGCAGCAAATATTAAACACACACACACACAGACGTAACCACATACATACAGCAGCAAATATTAAACACACACACACACAGACGTAACCACATACATACAGCAGCAAATATTAAACACACACACACACACAGACGTAACCACATACATACAGCAGCAAATATTAAACACACACACACACAGACGTAACCACATACATACAGCAGCAAATATTAAACACACACACACACAGAAGTCACCACATACATACAGCAGCAAATATTAAACACACACACACAGACGTAACCACATACATACAGCAGCAAATATTAAACACACACACACACAGAAGTAACCACATACATACAGCAGCAAATATTTAACACACACACACACAGACGTAACCACATACATACAGCAGCAAATATTAAACACACACACACACAGACGTATCCACATACATACAGCAGCAAATATTAAACACACACACACACAGACGTAACCACATACATACAGCAGCAAATATTAAACACACAAACACACACAGACGTAACCACATACATACAGCAGCAAATATTAAACACACACACACACAGAAGTAACCACATACATACAGCAGCAAATATTAAACACACACACAGACGTAACCACAT
>JAGDYQ010000014.1:3806798-3891165 GCA_021962125.1 Bulinus truncatus
TGTATGAATGAGATGTTTAATGTCGGTTATAAATTCAGCACGCGACAACTATTTGGACAACTTTGAAACGTTGTTTCGAGTTCCTCGCTATATCCGTGTTGGCAATGGTCAAGAGACACTACCCGGGCTGTGACTAACTGACGCTGCAGGGGCTGGAACAGCTGACGATCACCTCGCCTGTGTAACTTCCGACATCCCAGGTAGACCTGTTCTCACGCCTGGATTTGACCAGTGCATTGATTGGACGGTAAATGCCGCGTGGTAGTGACTTGGGCCATTAGTGATGTTTCACTCTTTCATTCACTTTACCCTGTTAAAAGCAAGGGACTCTCACTTCACCCATTTGCACGTGGTCTGGTCCATCGGTTGAATTTAAGAACCCAATGTGTACCAGGATTTTAAAAAAAAGTTCGCCCACCTTTGGGTTTTTTCTGATATTCTGACTGAGAAAGTGAAGCTGGGCTGGACGTAAAGCTAACCAAACAGTCTCGTGGTATCCCATGGCAACTAGAAACAGGTGAACTCTTCTATATCCGGTCAATTCAATTCTGACTAATTAAATTATATAAATTAGATTATTTTTAAAATTAAATAAATAAATTATAACTTGAAAGACAGTGATCTTTCTATGTTAAAATTTTCTAGTACTGCCAACTCCATCTTGTGTATTGAATCTGTTATATTTTGTATTATTTCTTTAAATGAATTTAATTAGAAAGAAAATAATATGCCAGACTTTTCTTCCAACCTCCATATTATTTACAGTTAAGAAAGAATGAATTTATTTAAAAAAAATTATAATGACCTCCTAGTGACTCTAACCACCACCAGTGACTCTAACCACCACCAGTGACTCTAACCACCACCAGTGACTCTAATCATCACCCAGTCACTCTAACCACCACAAGTGACTCTAACCACCACCAGTGACTCTAACCACCACCAGTGACTCTAACCACCACCAGTGACTCTAACCACCACCAGTGACTCTAACCACCACCAGTGACTCTAACCACCACCAGTGACTCTAACCATCACCAGTGACTCTAACCACCACCAGTGATTCTAACCACCACCAGTGACTCTAACCACCACCATTGAGTCAACCATCACCCAGTCACTCTAACCACCACCTAGTTACTCTAACCACCACCAGTGACTCTTACCACCACCTAGTCACTCTAACCACCACCAGTGACTCTAATCATCACCTAGTCACTCTAACCACCACCAGTGACTCTTACCACCACCTAGTCACTCTAACCACCACCAGTGACTCTAACCACCACAAATGACTCTAACCATCATCTAGTCACTCTAACCATCACCCAGTCACTCTAACCACCGCCTAGTCACTCTAACAACCACCAGTGACTCTAACCACCACCAGTGACTCTAACCATCACCTAGTCACTCTAACCGTCACCTAGTCACTCTAACCACCACCAGTGACTCTAACCATCACCTAGTCACTCTAACCACCACCAGTGACTCTAACCATCACCTAGTCACTCTAACCACCACCAGTGACTCTAACCATCACCTAGTCACTCTAACCACCACCAGTGACTCTAACCATCACATAGTCACTCTAACCACCACCAGTGACTCTAACCACCACAAGTGACTCTAACCAACACCAGTGACTCTAACCACCACAAGTGACTCTAACCATCACCTAGTCACTCTAACCACCACCAGTGACTCTAACCACCACAAGTGACTCTAACCAACACCAGTGACTCTAACCACCACAAGTGACTCTAACCATCACCAGTGACTCTAACCACCACAAGTGACTCTAACCACCACCAGTGACTCTAACCACCACCAATGACTCTAACCACCACAAGTGACTCTAACCACCACAAGTGACTCTAACCACCACAAGTGAATCTAACCATCACCCAGTCACTCTAACCACCACCAGTGACTCTAACCATCACCTAGTCACTCTATCCACCACAAGTGACTCTAACCATCACCTAGTCACTCTAACCACCACAAGTGACTCTAACCACCACCAGTGACTCTAACCACCACCAATGACTCTAACCACCACCAATGACTCTAACCACCACAAGTGACTCTAACCACCACCAGTGACTCTAACCACCACAAGTGACTCTAACCATCACCCAGTCACTCTAACCACCACCAGTGACTCTAACCATCACCTAGTCACTCTATCCACCACAAGTGACTCTAACCATCACCAGTGACTCTAACCACCACCTAGTCACTCTAACCACCACCTAGTCACTCTAACCACCACAAGTGACTCTAACCACCACCAGTGACTCTAATCATCACCCAGTCACTCTAACCACCACAAGTGACTCTAACCACCACCAGTGACTCTAACCACCACCAGTGACTCTATCCACCACCAGTGACTCTAACCACCACCAGTGACTCTAACCACCACCAGTGACTCTAACCATCACCCAGTCACTCTAACCACCACCAGTGACTGTAACATTATATTGATAGTTGTACTTCATTTTTTTTCTACAATGATCGAAAATCCGTAGCTCAACCCCTGTTGAACAGTGGTGTAAATCAAAAGAGCCCTGTGTACACAAACTGTACAGTGCAGTTAACACGACAACTAACATTTATTATTCATGTTGACTTGGATTACAAATGGGAGATTGTACTTTGTTTCTCTGGTAAATATTTAACCAACGTGTGTCGGTACATCTTTGTTTGCATGCAGACTTTGTTGGGTGCCGACACTAGGTATGGTTAATGTGTTAACTACAGCAAATACTCAATAAACCGGCTCGTTAATATCCGGTTTTAGTATTATCCGGCCCAGTCAAAAATAATTTTTATACTATAATTATGAATAATGTGTTGTTTATATATATCTATTATATGATATAAATTTTCGGCCCGGGGTGGGGGGGGGCGCATGACATTTATTTGTGTGTGTAATGTAAGCTCCGGTCGTTTCCGCCCCTGTATGTTTGTTTATTCACTCAAAGAGTGCTAATGTTGAAATGAACAAAATACAGCTTAGTTATAGTATGAAGTATATTGTCCACAGAGTGAACATAAACGGGTTAACTTTGACATTTATTATATTCTACTGTAATATTCTAGAATACAGTTTGAAATTGAACATAATTATTCGCAGACGAAACCTTAACAAATACGGAGTAAAATCGGAATAAACTTTTGAACAAGCGTAAAATGGAACTTACCGAGTAATTATGGAATAAAGTAATTACATATTACATGGTATTATTGTGGTGAACTATACACAACTTGAAAATTTTAATGAATGAGAACTTGACAATTATTTGAAATGTTTTCTTATTTCTAAAAATATATTTTATGAATGTTCGTTACATGTCTATTGTTCCTTTTATCTGACTCACGGGGATTGAAAAGGTGACACTCTATTGACGGTGACTATCTACTCACGGTGGTAGAAGAGGTGACACTCTATTGATGGTGGCTATCTGACTCACGGGGGTAGAAGAGGTGACACTCTATTGACGGTGACTATCTGACTCACGGTGGTAGAAGAGGTGACACACTATTGATGGTGACGAGTGTCTACGGAATGATTTCATTTATAAAATATTTTATAATTTTTGTAACATTTTACTACGAAAAAAATATATATATAAAAGAAACAAACGTTTTTTTTAAATAAACTTAAATGAAATTTCTCAAAAGTAAAAAAAAGATAACATTATTTATTAATTTAAAAACGTGTGCGAAATTCTAGAGTTGTAGATTTAATTATCTATATCTCTATATCAGCCAAAGAAGAGAGACCTTTAGTCCATTATCATGTGTTCACTCAGGGTTTCAATTTTATTAAATATGTAAATATTTGGTATGTTAATTTAATTTATTTTTTGTTATTTCATACTTTATAGTTTTGAAAGAATTCAATTTTATTGTGCATGTTTCACACCGTAACATAAGTTAATTTAGCTGGTCTATTTGAGACTATACATGTTGTGCTCGTCTTGTGCATCAGCGCTTCATTTTTTAAAGCATTATTTTCTCAATGCGAACTTTTCCCCACTTTAAACAACTTTTCCCCATTATAAACAACTTTTCCCCTCAAAGAACAACTTTTGCTCACTATAAATAACTTTTGCCCACTTTAAACAAATTTCGCCCACTATAAACAACTTTTTCCCACTATAAACAACTTTTTCTCACTATAAACAACTTTTTCCCACTGTAAACAACTTTTCCCCACTTTAAACAACTTTTTCCCACTATAAACAACTTTTCCCCATTATAAACAACTTTTCTTTACTATAAACATTTCCCCACTATAAACAACTTTTGCCCACTATAAACAATTTTTGCCCACTATAAACAACTTTTGCCCACTATAAACAACTTTGCCCACTTTAAACAACTTTCCCCCACTATAAACAACTTTTGCCCACTATAAACTACTTTTCCCCGCTATTAACAACTTTTGCCCACTATAAACAACTTTTCCCCACAATAAACATTACTTACAACGACTTATCTGGGCATATGAAGTGTACAATACATCTGTTAGAGTAGCCTTGGCATTTAAATGGATTGTGTGGTTAGCACAACGCCCAACTTAAAGTCAGGTACCCATTTAAAGCTGGGTGGACTTGAGGACTTACACCAGGACCTGAAAAAATCCCAAGGTTCTCACTGAGTTTCTAACCTAGGACTCTCCGGTCGACAGTCGAGCGCTCTACACCACACGACCACCTTTGCCACTTACAATTTTTTCCATCCTAATTCTACAAGATGCTAATACATGGACTCGAAATGGCTCAATTTGTATTGTAAATCTGTATCTACACGTGTGCCAGTTTGAGCTTTCTCAACTAATTTAGAATTGGTCCGTAAGTGAGTTACAAGATATGAGGACACACACAGAAAGTGAAACTAATTAAAAGCTTATAAAAAAGTGTGTTTTATTTTGACTGCACTGTTCATTTTGGTCGACGTTCCTTGGTGTGTGGGTGTACGTTTGAAACCCATTAGGTCGACATCAATAATAGTCATATTTGTCTGGTGTTACCTTTTAAAAAATACATTTTATTTCAGTTTCTTAACGATCGAAAATAAGGAAATGGTAGTAATAAAAACAAATGAATAAATAAATAGATAAATACACGAAACTAGGTTAATGCAGTGGTTCCCAAATTGTCAACAATGACCGAGTGGTGTGTGGGGGAGTGGTGGTAATGGGGGTGGGGTGTCAGGAACCAACTTGATGTGGGCCACTACTATGTAAATATAATGGCAGTGTGTTTAATTCTTTCTTTCTTTATAGGCGGGGTAGCAAATCCTGAACAGTATGGGGATCCTTGCGTAATGTAAAAAAATAATAATTTTTTTAAATAACTGGGAGAATTTTAGTAATTTAAAATTGTAGGCTACAGACTGAAATATTAATTGACCAACCATCATTACCATTATAAAATAATTAGGTCATTACGTCTTGCGTTAGGTTTGATAAATAGGTCGAATTTCTTTACTACGTTAGTCATACGTTTTATTTGTCCAGTGTGTGCGTGAGAATGAGCCATGTTAACTTGAGCTGGACTTTACTCAACCTCAACAACAACCTCTGTGGAATGGCTCAGAACAGTGAGGCCTCGTTTAGAGCAGATTGAATTCCTGCTCTGTGGCTTTAGAGATGAGCCCACTGAATTCATTTATTCCTGCTCTGTGACTCTAGAGATGAGCCCACTGAATTCATTTATTCCTGCTCTGTGGCTCTAGAGATGAGCCCACTGAATGTGGGCCAACTTTTTGAACCACAGGCCACGGTGTGATGTAAAATTTGAAATAAGGACCGGACCAAGAAAAGATGAATGAAGTGTTAATATGAATTAATACAAATTAAATGTGTTATTGATGTGATCGTAGAGAAGCAAGACGCCGGCCGAATCAAACAGTCTGACTGACCCTATTTGTCTAGTTTAGGTCAAGGCTCGTTAAAGAACTATTAGTTTATTGCCGGGGACAAAAACATAGACACTGTTATAAAAAAAAATATTGTGGTGGTGTCTCTATGTCTGAAAATTTTATGACTTGGAAACCCATCCACTTCAATGAGCTCTACCAATATTGCAACTACCATGAGGAAAACACGGGTTTTTGTAGGTTGTAAGAAAAACGTAGGCTTCGGCCAGTTGTGATGGGAACATAGACCTAGTGAGGTTGTGATGGGAACAAAGATATTGTCGGGTTGTGATGGGAACATAAACCTGGTCGAGTTGTGATGGGAACATATACATGGCCGAGTTGTGATGGGAACATAGACCTAGTCCTGTTGTGATGGGAACATAGACCTGGTCGTGTTGTGATGGGAACATATACCGAGTCCTCTTTTGATGGGAACATATACCTAGTGAGGTTGTGATGGGAACATAGACATAGTCAGGTTGTGGTGAAAACATACATCTAGTCAGGTTGTGATGGAAACATAGATCTTTTTTCCGGTTGTGGTAGGAACAAAGACCTAGTCTGGCTGTGATGGGAACATACATCTAGTCAGGTTGTGATGGAAATATATGAACTAATTGCTTCAGTTTCATTACTTGGATTACATAGGTAGCTAAAGTGGAATTCTCATAGATTGTCCCGTCATTTCAACATGTTTGTGTCTAAGTGGAGTGACTCAGTACATCGCGGCAATCATTCCTACATGACGTTATATTCAATGAAATAACATTTGTAGTTGTAGCTTGTATTGGACCACTCAGTGTAATCTTTATGACCTGCTATGAAGACATTACGAGAACTCTTTATCAAATCTCTGCCTGTTCTACATCATGGCGGGGGGCCCATCTGTTGACTTTATTGTCACTGTGTGTCTATTTCTGTGTGTGTGTGTGCATATGTTTTATTCTTGTGAAAGGGGGTTAAGTTAATACAGAGACCAGGTGTTCATCTAAAGGTGTGTACTGAGATTAGGTGTTTATAGATTAGTGTGTACTGGGACTAGGTTTTGTCTGTACTGGGACTAGGTATTTATAGATTTTTGTGTATTGGGACTAGGTGTTTATGGATTATTGTGTACTGATACTAGGTGTTTATAGATTAGTGTGTACTGAGACTAGGTTTTTGTGTGTACTAGGACTAGGTATTTATAGATGTGTGTGTTTTGGGACTAGATGTTTGTAGATTAGTGTGTACTGAGACTAGATTTTTTGTGCGTACTGGGAATAGGTATTTATAGATTTGCGTGTATTGGGACTAGGTGTTTATAGATTAGTGTGTACTGGGACTAAGATTTATAGATGTGTGTGTATTGGGAATTTTTATGGATTAGTGTGTACTAAGACCATGTGTGTCTAGGTGTTTATATATTATTGTGTACTGGGACCAGGTGTGTCTGGGTGTTTATATATTTGCTTGTACTGGGGTCAATGTGCCTGTATTGAACCGAGTTTGTCTTCATCTGTATCCAGCTAAAAAGTTCATCTATGCTAATTCCAGATATAAATGTCTAATTAAGAGCTAATTCCAGATATGAATGTCTAATTAATAGCTAGTTCGAAACGATTTTTTCCGCAATATTAATGCTAACTCGAAATTTGAAGATACATATCAGATCCCAGTTTCCATGTCGAATATCTAAAACAGCCGCAATTAGAATTGTATATATTAAAACATTTTGGTTTAAGGTTTATTTTTTCAATCATTACTAGTTCAAGATATAATTTAGCAGGCAGTACATTTAAATCTCAGTTAATATTTAGGCTAATGTAGGTCATTACAACATTTTGAAGATGTTGTATTTAAACTAGCCTTAGCACATAATCAATTGTCAGCTGATTTGATTCAGCTAGTCAGTGGGCCTGGCATTTAAGAAAGTTTTGGTCAAATAATGGACTATGGATGACCACTGAGAAGATCATGGGGGACAATTCAGGCCAAACAAAAGAATAATGTTCCCAGTGAGTTTTGACCACTACAAGTTTTACTGAACCAGAAGTGACGATCCAGCAGAATGGGGTCATCTTGTGTTCACTTGGCTGCATCGTTTGATCGAATCGACAGAGAGTATCAAAGTACTCACGCTTTTGTTGACTATGGCTATCGACCATTGTCGGTTGCAGAGACTGGTGCAAAGTTTGAACGAACTTCTCTACCAGTGTCACAGTTTGAAAATGGCCAGAAGGGAAAGGGAAGAAATATAAATCAGTTGCGTGTAGCTTTTGTTGATGACATATTAGTTATACCAATAACTAAACTGACTGACATGGTACATGTTTAAATCAGACGATTTATAGACTGGCGATTCCTAGGTGGTGAAGCTAACTACCCTTCTCTGCTTGGTTTATGTGTCAGGTTCGAACCTTCTTAAACTTCTTTGTGAAGGCCTGTGTATCATTGACTATGATGGTAGTTTAAGAAAAAAAAAAGTGACCAATAAAATGGTCAAGATATTGATTGTCCAGTTATTTGTTTCATGAAACTGTATCACCTCTGCCTTACAGTGTCCCCGTGGAATGACAGACTGCTGACATTAGTTATAGATGTGTTTCTTTTTGAAAGTCTGTGATTTTGAAAATGGTGGCTGACATAGAATATTAGGCTGGTTCCCTACAGTCTTCATGGTACCGACTCGAATCCGTAGCCAGTAAACTAGATATAAATGAAACCTGCTAATAGTGACTGGTACATAGACATAGATCATTGTCTCCCATCTCCCAGATATAATCTCTGTCGATGATCATATGGACGAATTACATTGACATGGTAAATAAACTGTCTATGTCTTTGTTATCAGCTTTACACAAGGATTGTAGTTTGTAAACTCATTTCAAAAAAACTTGTAAAAGATGGACATTGTCACGTAATATGCACCGGACAAAACGTTGCAAAAGATGGACATTGTCACGTAATATGCACCGGACAAAACATCACTTAGATATTACTTTTTACATTACAGCCCCACAAAACACATAACACAACGCGAAAGATCAATCAAATAAATTCAAGGGAAGAAACAAAATAAAGTTAAACAAATTATCCAGACAGAGTTATCTCCCACTGTCTGTACTCCATTATACAACAGGGACCTGCCGAAGGAGATAATCTCAATTTTTTGTGTATGTTTCAAATGATGTTTTATTCATACTGAACTCATGGAAGAATATTCACCGTCTTCCTGTGATCTCGTGTTGTCTCACTTCGCCCCGAATCAAAGGAATGAATAAAGAAAAAGACCGGGATGGTGTGGGTACTTGATATGGTAGCACTGTGGCTAACCGCACAACTGAATACTCAACCTAACTGTATTCATTAGCGGACTGCTGGTATGGAATCCACGTTACAATAGACACTATAGTTATGAATATGATTTGAAAAAATTGAGTTTATAAAAGTGTATCCATCCCAGGATACCGTGTTGTTTTCTTGTGTGAGAGTTCGTTACTATGTGCTAAGTTTGTCTGAAAGTCGTGTGGTACTGTTTGTGACTGCATGTGGCAATAATGTATTTGATATGGCTGAATGTTGTGATTGATGTGACTAAATGTTTTGATTGATGTGGCTGAATGTTGTGATTGACGTGACTAAATGTTTTGATTGATGTGGCTGAATGTTGTGATTGACGTGGCTGAATGTTGTGATTGACGTGGCTGAATGTTGTGATTGACGTGGCTGAATGTTGTGATTGATGTGGCTGAATGTTGTGATTGACGTGGCTGAATGTTGTGATTGATGTGGCTGAATGTTGTGATTGACGTGGCTGAATGTTGTGATTGACGTGGCTGAATGTTATGATTGACGTGGCTGAATGTTGTGATTGACGTGGCTGAATGTTGTGATTGACGTGGCTGAATGTTGTGATTAACTTGGCTGAATGTTGTGATTGACGTGGCTGAATGTTTTGATTGACGTGGCTGAATGTTGTGATTGACGTGGCTAATTGTTGTGATTGACGTGGCTGAATGTTTTGATTGACGTGGCTGAATGTTTTGATTGACGTGGCTGAATGTTGTGATTGACGTGGCTGAATGTTGTGATTGACGTGGCTGAATGTTGTGATTGACGTGGCTGAATGTTGTGGTTGACGTGGCTGAATGTTGTGATTGACGTGGCTGAATGTTGTGATTGACGTGGCTGAATGTTGTGATTGACGTGGCTGAATGTTGTGATTGACGTGGCTGAATGTTGTGATTGACGAGGCTGAATGTTGTGATTGACGCGGCTGAATGTTGTGATTGACGCGGCTGAATGTTGTGATTGACGCGGCTGAATGTTGTGATTGACGTGGCTGAATGTTGTGAGACGCGGCTGAATGTTGTGATTGACGCGGCTGAATGTTGTGATTGACGCGGCTGAATGTTGTGAATGACGTGGCTGAATGTTGTGATTGACGTGGCTGAATGTTGTGATTGTTGTGGATAAATATTAACTCTTTTGGCCCATGTAGAGCAGTCCGTGAGAGTAATCTTTAAAATAATATGATTTCTGTGAAGGTAAACCTCATACCGACTACATTTCAAATGGAATATTTTGAATTTATTTTTTCAGCCCCATTTATATTTATCACCACAGTAAATTATTTACATTTTAATTTAATCTTCAAAATGGAGGTAACTTTTTGGTTTCTATTTTTTAACCATAATGTAAGCACTATTTGAAGTGGAGCTTTGGTTGTGAGTACTATTTGAAGTGGAGCTTTGGTTGTGAGCACTATTTAAAGTGGAGCTTTGGTTGTGAGCACTATTTGAAGAGGAGCTTTGGTTGTGAGCACTATTTAAAGTGGAGCTTTGGTTGTGAGCACTATTTAAAGTGGAGCTTTGGTTGTGAGCACTATTTGAAGTGGAGCTTTGGTTGTGAGCACTATTTACAGTGGAGCTTTGGTTGTGAGCACTATTTGAAGTGGAGCTTTGGTTGTGAGCACTATTTAAAGTGGAGCTTTGGTTGTGAGCACTATTTTAAGTGGAGCTTTGGTTGTGAGCACTATTTTAAGTGGAGCTTTGGTTGTGAGCACTATTTGAAGTGGAGCTTTGGTTGTGAGCACTAATTGAAGTGGAGCTTTGGTTGTGAGCACTATTTTAAGTGGAGCTTTGGTTGTGAGCACTAATTGAAGTGGAGCTTTGGTTGTGAGGGCTTTCTGAAGTGGAGCTTTGTTTGTGAGCACTATTTGAAGTGGAGTTTGGTGGTGAGCGCTATCTGAATGTTATTGGATACGGGTTCAATTCTTGGCGAGTCCGTTCATTTTCTTGGTGCTTCTAAGGCCACGGTACCCTCCTATATAATGGAAATATAAACTTCTCATCCTTACATAATAATTCAAACTGTTCGTCCATATTGTTCATTCGATATAATATAATAGAACGAATAGTTTTGTTTCACATCATTCGTAATGTTATTTAAAACATTTGAATATTCCTAACTTCATCTCATTATTTATTTTTTAAGTCACTTAAGGAATTCATAAAAATTCAAACGACAGTTCTCAATACACAGTTTTATTTTGACATACATTTTTATTCACTTACATTTAGCGAATCAAACATCATTTTGTTTACGATAATAAATATATATATATATATATATATATATATATATATATATATATATATATATATATATATATATATATATATATATATAAGCAAACATTTTTAGTAAAAGATTACTTTTGAAAAAAATTGTTTTTCAAAGTAGGGCAACATCTCATCCTCTTATAGCATTCTCAGTATTTGCAGATATCACACTGGTGGCGCGTGCTATCCATCAAACAAGTTTACAGTCTTCTATAAATAGAGAATCGGGGTCCGCGAGATGATTGGTTAAGATGCAGCGTTTTGGCCAGACTTGATTCCATCATCTTGTTATCTGGCCAGCTTGTGTGGAATAGTTGTTGTTATCTTTACAGATTATTTTATAGGGAGCAGATTTTTTTGTCACAAGATGAAGAGGAATTTAAAATCACGTCCCGCGATCTATAGTTTGATCGACACGTTGGCTCGTTCAAACACGTCAGATGGAAATAAATTGAGTTAAAGGATGGGTTAGGGTTAGGGAATAAAGTCTTGAAATTTGATATTGATGGAAGGGTGTAACTAGTTCGTGTACAAATTGAAATACGGGGATAAATACAACGTTTTATGAAATGATTTTGTAAGATTTGATTCACATGATTGTTATAAAATCATTTTGTTTTATTTAGTTTGTAAGCTTGTGTGGATTCAAATTTCCCTTGTCCTTGGTAGAGAATGCGTGATTCATTTAGGCTTTGGCATCTTGGTTAGTTAATGATTCATACAAGAATGAGCTGTTAAGAAATGAGTGATTCAAGCAGTGATTGTGTGTAGAGTAATAAGTGATTGGCTTATTGAATTTAGGTATACGTGATTAATGCATTGATCGACTTTAAATATATAACTTGTTTACAAAGTTGTTTTGTGTTGATTGGCTGGGTAAAGAGTTAAGGGTTAACGTGGTTACTGACTTGGCATTAATGAGTCTTACAAGATTTGGCCTTAAAGATAATGAATGACTTGGAGGTTAATAATTGATATAATAAGAACAATTAACTTTTGCGAGAAATGAGTGATTCTTGAAGAGGTTGATTTGTTTGGTGACTATGTAATGATTGATTCTTGAAGAGGTTGATTTGTTTAGTGACTATGTAATGAGTGATTCTTGAAGAGGTTGATTTGTTTGGTGACTATGTAATGAGTGATTCTTGAAGAGGTTGATTTGTTTGGTGACTATGTAATGAGTGATTCTTGAAGAGGTTGATTTGTTTGGTGACTATGTAATGAGTGATTTAAACAATGGCTAATTTTATAGAAAATAAAGGATAATTAATATCATGGGATGATTTTCTTGGTAGACAGTCGTTGAATCAAAAGTTTTTCTCTCTATCTTTTAGAAAATTGTCAACATTGCTTATAAAGTCTGTGTCTTCTTCAGAACTCACCAACCTTGTGGCATTTCCCGCACATTCTATACTGTAAACAGGAGGGTGTAGTTAAATAACTCAACACCCCCCCTCCATCACATTACTACTCACCCCCCCCCCCCAGCATGCTCCAGGCGAGAATACGGTCATTATTTCAGTCCTGAACTATACAAGACCAGCTTCCGGCCACCATTGAGAAGAGCGAGATAAAAAACAACAAAAACCCAGAAGTAAGATTTCTCAGCAACTTGGATTTCACTGTCGCTTGGCTTCTCCCCACTGACAGAAAATGGCTAACGAGGGTTAGCACAAGAGATAGAGAATACCTGGAGGGGTCACAGCGTCGGAGCTTTTGATGAGGATCGATTTTTGACCACTTGGGTGTTTTTTCTTCAGTTACTATTATTGTTTGGACATTTTACTATTGAGACTATGAAAGAAACGTTGGTAAGCAGTAACAAGCCATTAACGAGAAAGTTGCAGAATTCATTGTTAGAAAAATGAACATATTTTGGCTTTATAATAACCAATATCTAAATATGTTACAGAGTTCTTAATTCCTATTACCTAATTTACTTTGAGTGTTGTGACAGAGTTTTATTTCTATTTACTTTTCTCACAACAAGTAAATGTTTGAACTGAGGCCTGCAACATCTTCTTTATCCATCAAATGTTACTAGAATGCAAACTAAGTCAATTTTAAACTGTCCCCAATCACACAACCAGCTTATACAAACAACTAAATAATAATAACCTTTCTGACCAACAAGTGCCACGTTCCAGACCTAGCCTGACCTGGATATCACAGGAAGTCCATCAAAGTTCACTATGGCACACTTTTCCATCTCCCATGTTTGTAACCCCCCCCCCCCACCAGTGGTCATCCCTCTATCCTACGTTGACCCTAAATCTGAAATTTATTGTTTTCCGATGGCCACTGTTCTAATACCCTATCATCGCAGTAAGCAGATTTCCTTGACTAATTAGTCCTCACGGGGAATTCCCGACAGCACAGCCCCCTTCCTACCCCCACCCCATCATTCTCCACTACCCCTTTCCGCCTTTCTCTCGCGCCCTTTCTTCTTATTTGTACCGTTAACCCTCAAGACAAGATGACACGTTTTTTTTTTCTTCCTTTGCTCTGCCCAGCCGGATGTGTCAGACTCCTCCCCCCGGAAGTTAAGTCTGTCGTTGATGATTGGTTAGCTGTCTGGGTAGTGTTGACGTCAACAAATAAAATACAAATGTGGGGGGAAAAATGCGATTAGTTTGGACAATTTAGTCCCATTAGTTTGAAGCTAAATCTCACAGTACGGATCGTAAAATTGTCAAATAATTTACTTCTTACGACGGGATGTATTGGACAATAATATTTTTTTATTTATGGCCGGTAACTATTGGTGATATAATAAGTTGGAATTTAAAAACAAAAATATTTCTGCCGCTTTGCAACTGATAGAAAGTGATACAATAAATTGCTGATTCTGTCCCGATGTACCTCGTTCTGGTGTTGAAGTACACGTCAATTGTGCAATCACAAACTGTTTATTTTTTCTCCTGATTAATCATCATTAATACCCGATTAAAGTGTTTATAAAATTAAGCGATTACAATTTTTAACGCTGCTCCTGAATGCGATAATTTCACCCAAATATTTTTACTTCGGAGTTTCAAAAAAAAAGTATCAGTAAATATTTGAAATGTATAGGTCATGGCTCAGCAGCAACGGGTTTTATTGTAAGTCTTTTGTGATGATAATAAGTTTAAAAACATCTGAAAGTTATAGCGACTGATTTAAACTCAGATCATCCATCACTGATCAGAACAACCCCGACAGAAAACGTGGGAACTGTAAAGTGAAAAATATGGCAGCTACGTGACCTAGTTATTTGTTTCATTATCTGAAACCGAAAATTACAATAAATAGATAAATAAAAATATTATTCTATATGTTTTATTTAATTAATTTAGAGTACACTATCGGAGTATTGTATTGAGTCGCACTCGAATAAAGATAACAATATTATGTGATAAAATAAAATTACAAAACTGATTCATAAGAAGCCGAACAAAGTTCTGAATAGCAAAAAAAAAATTATAATATAAATAAATGACCTAAACGGTTCTTCGTATTCTTTGACATTTTTATGACTAGGAAGCAAGCATCAACCAGTACATATGACATAAATGTCATGTGTCCATTTTTTTAGGTGAAGGAGGCGGGTAGGGTAAGCCAGACTAGCGTGGGAGTAAAGTGTGACAAAATATGACAGGGGGACTCTTTAGAATCTTAACTCAAGATGTCCAGTGACACTATGTCCAGTGACACTATGTCGAGTGACACTATGTCCAGTGAAACTATGTCCAGTGACACTATGTCCTGTGACACTATGATCAGTGAAACTATGTCCAGTGACACTATGTCCTGTGACATTATGTCGAGTGACACTATGTCCAGTGACACTATCTCCACATGTTTTGCTTTGTTGTTAATAAAACTAAATAATTAGCATCACTTGAATTGATCGGTACATGTAAAACAACTGCTCTGAATAATTAATTCAACAGACATTTATTATAATTGATCTGTTAAATTTAAATATTTTTTTCATAAATGAAGCCATCGTGCCAATGTTTTAATAGAATATAAGGACAAACTTGTTTAAATACAATTAATAAATTGAAATAGTTTGTGTCAATAAAATTGTGTTCATTTGCGATTAAAAAAAACTTATGCGCAAACTTCGATCATTTTTTTGTAATCGAAAAGCATATATCTATCTAATAATATAATAGCGATTTGAGTTCTGCGTTAAATTGAAAGTAAAGGATTAATACAACAGTATTCCAGTTTAAGATACAATCATGACAAAATCGGATCTCCCCGAAACCAAAAATAACCTAGCCAACCCATCAAGCCGAAGAAGATATAACTTTATGCAAAGGTTTTGCAGGGTACAGATAGTATTATAATCGAAAGCGGAAAACAATAATTCAAAATGGCGTCCTGCCGCGTCTCGATTCGATAAATGTTTTTTTCTATCTACAGGGTTGAAGAGTTTCTGCGGTTTTTAACATAAAACCCAAAGGCCAAAATGTGAAATAGTTGAATTTAAAAATATATATATATATATATATATATATATATATGTATATATATATATATATATATATATATATATATATATATATATATACATTTCTACAACATAACATATTGCATCTATAAATTGTGGTAAAGTAATGAAAACATGGATTCTGCCCGAAACCAAAATACTTTAGCCTACTGATCAAACCTAAGGGGAAATAACTCTATACAAAGGCTTTGCTCGGTACAGCTAGTTAAAATAACACAAAAGTTATCTTTCAATATTTTTTTAATACACTTTCCTAACTTTCTAAAGGCACACATGCCATCTTTCATTTTCATTCATTAAGCACATAATTTATATTCAGAAGAAACAAATGCCATCAGAATTTATTCAGAAGACTCAAAAAAAAAATCATTTTCCAATTTAAACATCAATAAGACATTGGCCTGCTTGTACTGACTCACTTGATATTTTAACTTCTCCACATTTCAACTAACGCAACTTTTTTGTCCTCCCTACTCCAGCCTTCATTTCCCCACATTCTGTTTGACTTAGAAATACGAACTTGTTATTTAACGAGCACTTTGTGTAAATGTGAGGAGGGAATAAAACCAATTACATCTTTACACACAGCACCAAATGCTGGGCTTTTGTTTTGCCCTTGTCACGTGGTATTTGAAGAGACTAAGTTGGTCAACTGACATAACAATAATAATTATACAAGGAATGTATTCTTTCCACAGCCCAACTGACTTTTCTCTTTCTTTACAGTATGACAGAAATGGTGAAGATATATTGACTTACATAGGGATATATTGACATACATAGGGATATGTTGACATACATAGTGATATAGTGACATACATAAGGATATATTGACACACATAAGGATATATATTGACATACATAAGGATATATATTGACATACATATGGATATATTGACATATATAGGGATATATTGACATATATAGGGATATATTGACACATATAGGGATATATTGACACACATAAGGATATATTGACACACATAAGGATATATATTGACATACATATGGATATGTTGACATATATAGGGATATATTGACATATATAGGGATATATTGACATACATATGGATATATTGACATACATAAGGATATATTGATATACATAAGGATATGTTGACACACCTAGATCCAGCTAATAACTGCTTAGTTTACACTTTACACGAAGGCGAATCTGGGCGTAGTCTAGTGCTACAGGATGAAGGTATCTGGACGTAGTCTGGTGCTACAGGATGAAGGTATCTGGACGTAGTCTAGTGCTACAGGATGAAGGTATTTGGACGTAGTCTGGTGCTACAGGATGAAGGTATCTGGACGTAGTCTTGTGCTACAGGATAAGGTATCTGGACGTAGTCTAGTGCTACAGGACGAAGGTATCCGAGGTAACTGTGACTTTGATTTTTTTACAGTGATCTAAACAATGAGCCCAATGAATGATCAATGGATAATTAGTTTCATAGATCAATAGATTGATGTTTATACATTGGTGTTGCTATTGAGATCAACTTGTTGAGATCAATGGATGTTATCTATTGGTTCTGTGTCGGGATCAATATGCGATCCCATTGACCCATAACAACCCATTTATTTATTTATTTTTTTAAATCTACAATTGACCGTTTTATTTGTACAGACTCACATTACTTACGGGAAATACCTATTGCATAAAGAAAAATAAAAAATCAAAGAAAACCAGAAAAAAAGATGACCAAAATACATTCTTTATGGCGCACACAACGTCATATGTCGGTACTTGACTTGAAGCTTCTGTTCACTGCTGTTATGATGGGGTCTGCTGGGTTGTGTCACAAATATAGGCCAGTGAAAGAAAACAGAAACAACTTTATCTTTTGCCGAAGGTTGAAACAACAACAACATCATCACTACATTTCGGTAATTTTAGGATTTCGTTTTCCTTTTTTTCTCACATGTGTAAAAATATTTGAACTAATCTACAGATAATCCGGGCAGCTTTAGAAGATAATTTTTAAAATTACTGACACTAATCTCTCGTTAGTTCCCTGTTATTGTTTTTTTTTCACATTTTTTAAGACATAAAAAATAAAGATGTGTATAACGTGGGAATGTTGATTTCAATGACACGAAATAATCCGTTAAATGGCTTGTTCTATTTTTAGTAAATCTCTGACAAACGTAACAGCGAGTAAACCTAAATGTACAACAGTTAAACCAGCCCCCCTTATAGTCGCAGATTGAGAGAACTAAAGATAAATGGAGAGAACTTAAGATAAATGGAGAGAACTAAAGATAAATGGAGAGAACTAAAGATAAATGGAGAGAACTAAAGATAAATGGAGAGAACTAAAGATAGATGGAGAGAAACAAAGTTAAATGGAGAGAACTAAAGATAAATGGAGAGAACTAAAGATAAATGGAGAGAACTAAAGATAAATGGAGAGAACTAAAGATAAATGGAGAGAAACAAAGATAAATGGAGAGAAACAAAGTTAAATGGAGAGAACAAAAGATAAATGGAGAGAAACAAAGTTAAATGGAGAGAAACAAAGTTAAATGGAGAGAACTAAAGATAGATGGAGAGAACTAAAGATAAATGGAGAGAACCATAGATAAATGGATAGAACCATAGATAAATGGAGATAACTAAAGTTAAATGGAGAGAACTAAAGATACATGGATGGATACGGATGGTCGTGCGGTAAAACGCTCGGCTGTCAACCTAAGGGTCCCTGGTTCGATCTTCGGTGAGGACCAATTGATATTTTCAGGTCTTGGCTTAAGTCCCCGCTATATCTCCCGTGGTGCCTCCATGGTCATTGCATTATCGACTATGGTTGGGATGAAAGGAGGACACTGCTAAAACCGTCCCATTAGTGGTTTTCAGGATCTAAGAGATTTAATCTCATCCTTACAGGGACATCACACATAGATAAATGGAGAGAACCTTGGAGAGAACTACCTCACTGGATGTTATATTTATAAGTTGTTTATTAGTTTTGGTTTGTTTTTAAGTCTTGGAACTCACATTTGG
This sequence comes from Bulinus truncatus, assembly GCA_021962125.1. Classification (NCBI taxonomy): domain Eukaryota; kingdom Metazoa; phylum Mollusca; class Gastropoda; family Planorbidae; genus Bulinus; species Bulinus truncatus. The sequence continues at coordinate 3,825,853 of JAGDYQ010000014.1, forward strand.
ACCTATTCTAATTTTGTAAGAAGTCTGAAAGTTGATGTAGATATGACTTTGATATGTCGAATGAATTAATATTACTTACAGTGTGAACAAGTTTGCCTTGAGATTATCTTTTCAAAATTAACACGAATCAAACCACCGATTGTATAGACATGTAAATTAATGACACTATATTTAAGTGTGAAAAACTCAAAAAGACTAATTCCTTTAAAATAAAATTTAAAAAATTAGCTCTTATATGCAATAAGAGATTACAAAAAAAAAATCTTGTTACACCTTTACATGTTTAAAAAATTATAATTTACATACATATATCATTACAGTATTTAAAAGTGTTAGGGGAGGGAGGGGGTTTACAATATATTGAACTAAATATGTCCCAACATTAATAGAAAAAGTAACAAGTAATAAATAAATAATGTAAGTACGTAGGTGGACACCCACTCGTATATTATAAGTAAGATAAGTAAGAATAATTTGTTTAAATATTTGTCTGATACAATGAATTTTTAAAAATTATTTTTAGTATATTTTTTTTTAAAGATTATTTATTCAAAATTTTTTGTTGTTGTTTTACGCATTGAAATAAACACGTAATAACACAATGTTGTTCTGATGGTGATAACACAATGTTGTTCTGATGGTGATAACACAATGCTGTTCTGATGGTGATAACACAATGTTGTTCTGATGGTTTTATATTTAATTTTTTGTGTTTCCAATTTATTTCCTGATCGCTGTATGGCCATATCATTTTGATAATACCAGTATCTCCATTACAGTGTACTGGTACATTACATGGTTGTCCAGTATCTCCATTACAGTGTACTGGTACATTACATGGTTGTCCAGTATCTCCATTACAGTGTACTGGTACATTGCATGGTTGTCCAGTATCTCCATTACAGTGTACTGGTACATTACATGGTTGTCCAGTATCTCCATTACAGTGTACTGGTACATTACATGGTTGTCCAGTATCTCCATTACAGTGTACTGGTACATTACATGGTTGTCTAATGGAAGCTAGAGTCACCTCGCATGACCTGATGTCAATTGTTACTGTCATTGGTAATTTACATCCTTCACTGATTGTCTGTGTCTACAAATTCTAAATTATCTTAAATTATCTTAAAAGGACACATAAATTACACAATATTTTTATAAACTTATGAAGAGAGGTAAATAAAAGGAAGGCAATCGGTGCAAAGAGAAGTATTTAGTACTGACTTTGCAAAAATCATAAAAAAAAACGTTGACTAGAATACAGGTAATTCGATAAAATAATTTAATTAGGTCATATTTTAAAGAAATTCCTGAACTAATTTTAGTTCGGCCATATTTTAGGAAGTCAGCTGAAAGTTTAAAAAAAAAACTAATTCTAGTATAGTCATGTTTAGGGTGTTTGATAAAATATTTTTGGTAAAATCATAATTTATGAATTTAATGAACTCATTTTGTTGAGACCATATTTAATTAAGATAAAAGTGTTTTCGCCCCTGTAGTGCCTGGAAGTAAATGAGCTGAAGTTGCCAGACCACATTTTTTATTTTTTAAACAAACACACTTTGCTGCCGTTCGTGTCCACAATATACTTCAAGCCAGACAGTAACCAGCAGGCAGTTTACTTTGTTAATTATTGGTGATTCAAAATGCAAATTTTCTCTTTCAGACAACTAGCCAGATGTTTCCAATTAGCCAGCCAAATTTTTTTTCTTACCTTCTTATGATTTTTTTTTTAAGTGAAAAAATTTAGAAAGTTGGACCATCTTCCATTATTGTTAAACGGAACCAAAAATTAAATCTAGCACACGTCATTGCAGTAATACTAACCCACAAACAAATAGTCAAACAAAAATATAGCATAGTAACAATTTCGTATAGTCACACACACACACATAGTCTTACACACAGTCACACACACATATAGTCACACATACATGCACACATAATTAGACACACACACACAGTCACACACATATAGTCACACCCACAAACACACACATAGTCACACAGACACATCAATAGTTACACACAGTCACACCCACACGGTCACACCCACACGGTCACACACACACGGTCACACACACACGGTCACACACACACGGTCACACACCCACACAGTCACACGCTCACAGTACCACACCCACATAGTCACACACAGTCATACACACAGTCACACACACAGTCACACACATAGTCACACACACACAGTCACACACACAGTCACACACACAGTCACACACACAGTCACACACAGTCACACACACAGTCTCATACACTCAGTCACACACACAGTCACACACACACAGTCACACACACACAGTCACACACACAGTCACACACGCACAGTCACACAGTCACACACAGTCACACACACAGTCTCACACACACACACAGTCACATACACTCAGTCACACACACAGTCACACACACACAGTCACACACACACAGTCACACACACACAGTCACACAGTCACACACACAGTTACACACACACACACAAACAGTCACACACACATATACTCACACACAACCCAGACGATAATTCAATCAGTTTTTTTTATTTTATTTCCTAAATGTCGACTTTTAAAATGAAATCTTTTTCGTTTGTGGGGTAAAAAAAACGTTTTTTTGTTAAATGTAATCGATTTCTCACTTGGTGGGATGTCCTCTTCGTCTTAAGTAATCGATTCCTTACTGAGTTCTGGTCCACGTTCCACATTGTGGAATCGATGTCTTAGTAGGCTGTTAATTGAACAGAGACTGCCGCACTAATCGAATTACGAACAAAAATAAAATGAAACAAGTTTTCGCCCCATGTTCCCTCCTGTTCTAGAACCACGTCAGTAGAACAGCTCATTTGTTCTAGTTAGTTACACGGTTATCTTTCCCTTGATGACTGGCTCACACCGTCCATTAAGAAATAGAACAGAATAAATAAAGGAGTCGACTTTGGAATATTCTTATCATACGCGATAATCTAGTTACTACCCGAGTACGTTTACTCCAATGAAAAATTCCATATAGACTTTTTTGGTCAGCTGGGCTCAGACATGGCCAAATGGATTGAAGATTTGGTCAAACTGTAATTAGACTTGGTGAGGTGGATTGTGGGTCCAAGCGTTGTCCGTATTTTATATGTGTGTGGAATAACTAACTTTGACCAAACGATTGTTTATTTTTGTTGGTCAAGTTCTCTCGATGGACGTGTCAGTTCTGTTAATCTTCGTCTCAAAATTGTTGACAGGCTCAGAAGGAAAGAAAAACTACAACTTTATCTAGTTGATTAATATTATTTATTTGATAAGATGTTCTACAATTAACAGCGAATTGTTGTCATACCACGTTGTTGTTGTTGTATATAGGGGTCTTATCATCTAGTTGAACTTAAAGTATGAAAAACTTAATCTTATGGACATTTATTTCTGGTACGTTTCCTTAAAGAATTTTATTAAGTCACGTGATTTGTTACCTTTTTTTTTAAAGGGAAATGAGAGAATGACTCAAAGGATGATAGAACCTGACTTTGAGGTGAATAGAACATGACTCAAAAGTTATTTTTCTTTGAGAGAATCAGAAATAGTTACAGTCGTCCCGAGGTCAGAGCGTTAGACACAGTCTGTGTATCTTACTAGATGACTCTTCCTATATCTGGAGTGACTGCATCTCTGGGTCACACAAAGACCCAAATACCGCACTGTCAGAGGCTGTATATTCTGGAAATACCGCACTGTCAGAGACTGTATATTCTGGAAATACCGCACTGTCAGAGGCTGTATATTCTGGAAATACCGCACTGTCAGAGACTGTATATTCTGGAAATACCGCACTGTCAGAGACTGTATATTCTGGAAATACCGCACTGTCAGAGACTGTATATTCTGGAAATACCGCACTGTCAGAGACTGTATATTCTGGAAATACCGCACTGTCAGAGACTGTATATTCTGGAAATACCGCACTGTCAGAGACTGTATTTTCTGGAAATACCGCACTGTCAGAGACTGTATATTCTGGTCTGTTTAAATCAAACAGCTGTAGGTTGTAAATCTAAATATTTTTCCTGGCATGTCTTTTGTCTTTTATATCGATTGGCATTACAGCGTCCAGATGTCTGTCCAGATGTCTGTCATTTCACTGAATTATTTTTTTTATTATTGCTCACCTGAGCTCTAATATCAATATCGCGATCCTCAATTCTCATTACCGAGTTGTTGTTCCTTGTATTATATTATCTTCAGTACAAAAATACACTTAATACCGGTTTTATTTCATCATCGTTTTACATTTTTTAAAAAGTCACTTATTATTGATTTTTTTTGCATTAGTGTGACGTGAAGAAAAATCAAACCACAAACTAATTTTTTTTATTATATTACATGACCCTACTTACACATTACATTAATTATATTACATCAATATTATGTAATTGACGAGCTTGTTTATTAACACTCTGCGTGACACAGCTTCAGAAATTATTTTTTATCAAAGCATCATGGGTCTTCACTTCTTGATAAAATATCTCGAACTGATAAAAAAAGGAAATTGATTCAAGACATTCATGAGAACTCAAATGATATTGAAGAATCTGTTTGCAGAGCGAGTATAGTGCTGTGGGGGTGTCACCGTAGTGCAAAAATGTATACAGAGAAATACAGTATATCTTGTTTTCACTGGTCAAATAGCTGTCCAGTCCATACAATAGACCAGTGGTGGACGAATACGACTCTTCGATGAATTCTGTCGTCTCGTATCAACCCATCGTTCTATTGGTTAATAACTTTTTAAATCACTAATTTTAATTTGATATATTGACTCTACAAAAAGCACTACTATATAAACACACGGAGCTAGGCCACACATGGCTATAGACAGAAGGTAAAGTTGCCTTCACGTTTGAGGCGCAGATGTCGACTCTAACGTTAGGACAAGCCATTAAAATTCAATTTTAGTTTTTTTTTTCTGCACTATTGCGTGGACTTAGGGACTTTCAAACAACTTTCACCAAGGCCTGGACGAATTCCCCTGGGTCTCACCGAGGGTCGAAACTATCAGGTCGACATCGCAATAGACATTGAATAGTAATTATTCAAGGACACACAACTATAATCAATGCTAACTCCTTCTTTACATTGGATGTACGATTGTATGCACGTGGCTTGTTCTGACCAATGGAAACAAGTATATTTTTCTATTTACAGTACTTTAAATTCTTTTCTTTATAACCACATCTTAAAAAGTAAAACATCTTCAAGAGAATTAAAAAAAAAAGCTTGTTCATTTCATCAAGATGTTTGGTGAATTACATAACGAAGAGGGTATGATACAAGTCTAACAAAACTAATTAACTTCGCCGTGACATGTAAATTACACCAAGAGAAATATTTTGTTTTTTGCCCTTCCTGACTCTAAAATCCGCACAGGTAAAATACCGACAGTCTAGGTGTGTGGGGGGTGGGTTGTCATATTACCACAATAGAAGCTTATAACAGTATATGGTATAGGTTTTTGTCGTTTTATTGTATATGCAATTTTCTAACACTGGAAGTTGTCTTGTGTTGTCGATTTATAATTCATGCAAGTTTTCAAGTTATAGAATAAGATATTTGATTAATATAGCACTACTCCCAACCAGTAACCCTCTTCACACACAATCTGAATAGAAATACAAATATCAGTATCGTAATAGAGTCCGACTCATGGTTTGTTACATCCGATGTGTTTCTCTAACGCCACAGGGGCGCCAGGTTTTAGAACCCGAGCGGCGTCCAATAATGTTGGAGGATTGATTTCCATTTATCTCAGTGATGGATGAGGGTTGATTTCCATTTATCTCAGTGATCGATGAGGATTGATTTCCATTCATCTCAGTGATCGATGAGGATTGATTTCCATTTATCTCAGTGATCGATGTTATATTCCTGATTTCCGTATGGCCATTGCAGATTGAGCTAATGTAATCCTCAGAGATGTGAACTGTGAAAGCTGTACCTCCTACTTATAGGGGTCTTATCATCTAGTTGAACTTAAAGTCTGAACAATTTAATCTTTTTGACATTAATTACTGGTACGTTAAGAGATCACATTCACAACATCATTACCATCAGTGGTTGTCAACATTAGCTGAAGTTGTAGAACACTAAAAATACAACTACTTTTATTAAAGCGATGTGGCAACCCCCTTTTTTAAAACAAAAAAAAAAACATCAAACAAACAATAGGAAAAAAAATTTGCAAAATGAAAATAAAATGTCATCATTAAAGCGATAAACTTTCTTAGCCTCGGGTCGGTCATTTTAAAAAATAAACAATCGTAATTTTATAATTCATGGGCTACTCGCGCACCATTTACTGTTACTTCAGTCGGACGCGGGTTGAGAGTCACTGATGTACACCATTAAATCCGTGCATGTTGGATGATCACTACCTACCGTTTCTTATACGGAATGGACATATTGTTATGCTGGGTTGTATGTGTTTGTGAAGTGTTACAAATAACTGGACCACCATATATTCTGTTTGATCTCATTAATTGTTGGAAATATTAAATACCAAGTGTTGGCTACCATCGACTTGAACTTTTATTATTATAATTTGATTTCTTGTTTTTTTTTTAAAACTCATTTTAATTATATTTTAACACGTAGATAACGACGACTGGAATTGTCGTAAAAGGGCAAAGAATGATAACAACAGAAAAAGTTTGCTTTAACATTGTTGTCTCCCTTGCTCCACATATCTTCCCGATGCCACCACCATGTGCAGAGATTTAAGACCACCATCATGGCCGTCAGTTGCAGTATTGTATTTAGAGATAATTTTTTATTTACAGCACGAATAACTTTCAGTTATGATTTGGTATTTAAAAATGTCAGCACACATTGAAAACATTAAATGCAAATTATCTATAATACACCATGGCAGTTTTTTTTTTTTAACTAATTTTTATCACGTGAATTTAATGGCTTGATTTGTCCTGTAATTTTGCAATTTTGTCTTGACAATTATTTTCAGGTTTTTGTACACGTTGTCTTCAATCACTTCTATTGATATTTACCGAGTGCGTGGAAACAGACTTTAGTTTTCAGTGGTATGTTTATGGCGTGTATACATGCTAGGTTTTCTGTGTTTCTAAATGTATACATTCTAGGTTCTCTGTGTTTCTAAATGTAAACATGCTAGGTTTTCTGTGTTTCTAAATGTATACATTCTAGGTTTTCTGTGTTTCTAAATGTATACATTCTAGGTTTTCTGTGTTTCTAAATGTATACTTTCTAGGTTTTCTGTGTTTCTAAATGTATACATTCTAGGGTCTCTGTGTTTCTAAATGTATACATGCTAGGTTCTGTGTTTCTAAATGTATACATGCTAGGTTTTCTGTTTCTAAATGTAAACATGCTAGGTTTTCTGTTTCTAAATGTATACATGCTAGGTTTTCTGTTTCTAAATGTATACATTCTAGGTTCTCTGTGTTTCTAAATGTATACATTCTAGGTTCTCTGTGTTTCTAAATGTATACATTCTAGGTTCTCTGTGTTTCTAAATGTATACATTCTAGGTTCTCTGTGTTTCTAAATGTATACATTCTAGGTTCTCTGTGTTTCTAAATGTATACATTCTAGGTTCTCTGTGTTTCTAAATGTAACTCAAAGATTGTGTAGCCACTCGCCTTTTATTTTGACAAGTTCATGTCAATAACCGAATATACCACATGTATGGGCAGAGTAAATAAACGAATTGTTCTCTAGTTTCAAATCAATTTGATGTTCTCTAGTTTCAAATCAATTTGATGTTCTCTAGTTTCAAATTAGTTTAATGTTCTCTAGTTTCAAATCAGTTTAATGTTCTCTAGTTTCAAATCAGTGTAATTTCCTCTAGTTTCAAATCAATTTGATGTTCTCTAGTTTCAAATCAGTTTAATGTTCTCTAGTTTCAAATCAGTTTAATTTCCTCTAGTTTCAAATCAGTTTAATTTCCTCTAGTTTCAAATCAATTTATTGTTCTCTAGTTTCAAATCATTTTAATGTTCTCTAGTTTCAAATCAATTTATTGTTCTCTAGTTTCAAATCATTTTAATGTTCTCTAGTTTCAAATCAGTTTAATGTTCTCTAGTTTCAAATCAGTTTAATGTTCTCTAGTTTCAAATCAGTTTAATGTTCTCTAGTTTCAAATCAGTTTAATGTTCTCTAGTTTCAAATCAGTTTAATGTTCTCTATATTTTTTCTTTGACACACTTCATGTCAAGATATTGTTGTTCACATCAGCTGGCACCTTAAATCGTGGTGCTCACTTCACACACTTCCGGTTACCCAAATCTCTTCCTATACATGTATATTCAAAGTTGCATCAAATCTGAATCCTTTGAAAGGGGTGGGGGGGGGGGAGTGTTGACAAGTATTCATGAATTACATGAACAGTGGGCTAATGGAAGACAACATTAGCGTCATTAAAATGTTTAATAGTGTCTAGTTTGGGGTCATGGGTTAAAACAGTTTTCATGCCTTTATACAGCATGCACACATGTGTGTGGAAACATGGTCTCACTTTTAACATTGCTTCTCACCTGTGACATCATTTGTGTCCGACTACTTACTACCAGTTACTCACAATGTGTCATTAATCTGCCGACTTCTGTAACGAACCCAGCAGCCAACAGTTCAGCTATATTATTAAAAACCCTCGTCCAGACATCCACTCTCGTAGAAACAAACTTCACTCGACTCAATTAATTATAAAAAAAAAAATGGAATCTAGACAGAATTTTTTGTTTTCATTTCGACGAGGTGACAAGATAAACATTTTAAAAAAAAATAGGTCAAGGTCATGCAGAGTAATTCACGAGCATGCACTTAGCGGCAATTTGTCTTGAACCAACAGTGACACATTTTCTTGGGTCGGATCTTATGCACTTTTTTATTTTATTTAATCTTTCTCCGACAGCTTATCCCGCCACATTTTAGCAGACACATTTTCTTGGCGCCTAATCTGAATATTGCTCTTAGGACGATGGAAAATTTTAACATAAATAAAAAAAGAATTTTTATAACAAAAATAAAAGTAAAAAAAAAATATTTAACAAAAAAAATTAACCGAATTTCTATGTGCTTGTTACAGTGTGGTGTCAAAAGGAATGGATGACATTATTTATCACTTATTCCGACTGCCCAACTTGAAATGAAACTTCATAGAATTATTTCACGTTCGTTTTTTTTTAAAACATATGTATAATTTATTTATGACCTCTGGATTTAAAAAAATATAACAACCACAACGATCACAACTACCTAAACACACAACAACCACAACTACCTAAACACACAACAACCACAACTACCTAAACACACAACAACCACAACTACCTAAACACACAACTACCTAAACACACAACAACCACAACTACCTAAACACACAACAACCACAACTACCTAAACACACAACTACCTAAACACACAACAACCACAACTACCTAAACACACAACTACCTAAACACACAACAACCACAACTACCTAAACACACAACAACCACAACTACCTAAACACACAACAACCACAACTACCTAAACACACAACAACCACAACTACCTAAACACACAACAACCACAACTACCTAAACACACAACAACCACAACTACCTAAACACACAACAACCACAACTACCTAAACACACAACAACCACAACTACCTAAACTACCAACAACCACACAACTACCTAAACACACAACAACCACAACTACCTAAACACACAACAACCACAACTACCTAAACACACAACAACCACAACTACCTAAACACACAACAACCACAACTACCTAAACACACAACAACCACAACTACCTAAACACACAACAACCACAACTACCTAAACACACAACAACCACAACTACCTAAACACACAACAACCACAACTACCTAAACACACAACAACCACAACTACCTAAACACACAACAACCACAACTACCTAAACACACAACAACCACAACTACCTAAACACACAACAACCACAACTACCTAAACACACAACAACCACAACTACCTAAACACACAACAACCACAACTACCTAAACACACAACAACCACAACTACCTAAACACACAACAACCACAACTACCTAAACACACAACAACCACAACTACCTAAACACACAACAACCACAACTACCTAAACACACAACAACCACAACTACCTAAACACACAACAACCACAACTACCTAAACACACAACAACCACAACTACCTAAACACACAACAACCACAACTACCTAAACACACAACAACCACAACTACCTAAACACACAACAACCACAACTACCTAAACACATTCCTCTTTCTCCCCCCCCCCCACCCCACCTCCCGGCTGTATTTAAATAATGGTATCGATCAGTCGTGTTATAAATAATTCACGTCATTTGTTTAAGTAATTCAATTCAAAATATCACAGGTTAGTGAATTACGTTTTAGTTATCTTCAACTGTACAAACTCTGCAACAGTTCCTTGTCTGACTCTTACCCTGCCCACTCCACAGTTATCTCAAATACAATTTGTAAATATTCAATAAACGTTAAGTGAAAATTTAAAATGACAACATTTTAACATTTGATAATTAACAAACACAGCGTGTAATTAACAAAAACAGTGCGTAATTGACAAACACATCGTGTAATTAACAAACACAGTGTGTAAATGACAAACAGCTTGTAAATGACAAACACGGCGTGTAATTAACAAACACAGCGTGTAATTGACAAACACAGCGCGTAATTGACAAACACAGCGTGTAATAGACAAACAGCGTGTAAATGACAAACACAGTGTGTAAATGACAAACACAGCGTGTAAATGACAAACACAGTGCGTAATTGACAAACACAGTGCGTAATTGACAAACACAGTGCATAATTGACAAACACAGTGCGTAATTGACAAACACGGCGACGGCGTGTAAATCAGCATGAAAAGAAACAAACTAAAAGCGGAGAAAAAAAATATTTGTCCGACCAGAAAAGGAGTAGTGTAAGTGTGTGTGTTGGGGGGGGGGGGAAGTGTTGTTCTTAAAATTAATTTCATTGAGAATTTTTTGTATACAATGTTTGGAAACAGATGGTTTAGAAAGTCATATTATTAGATATTACAGTTATTTTATAATGTGTGCTGGCTCAATGTGCTGATGCGAGAACTCCATTTTAGATAAAACACTTCGTCTTCACAGGAGCCAATGTTTGTTATTTTGTCTGTAATGAGGTCACGGTATTTTTTTTTTACAATTATCCCCCCTTCTACAACAATAGATATTATCTCCCCCTGACTGCAGTTCTTGACATTTGCCAATAAGGCGAACATTTTATTTTTCCGTTACATAATTCCACGGTTATTGATTTATGTTTCATTTGAACGCTCACTATTGTCATCAACTCTACAGCTCGCTTCTATTGAACTGTACATGATCTGATGCTAGTTACATCGTGTTACCTGGGTTGTAGTTGAAACAGAATTTTACTTCTTCAATTTATTTGGCAGTTAGGTACAACCGTACACTAGTCGTGGAATGTGTTGAACAGAAATGTTTTCTTTTAACTGACTTAGATCCGTGTTTAGATCAGAGTTCAGATCTTAGTTTAGATCAGAGTTTATATCTGTCCTTAGACCAGAGTTTAGGTATGTGTTTATATCAGAGTTTAGATCTGTCTTTAGATCAGAGTTCAGATTCGTGTTTAGATCAGAGTTCAGATCTGACTTTAGACCAGAGTTTAGGTATGTGTTTAGATCAGAGTTTAGATCTGTCTTTAGATCAGAGTTTAGATCTGTCTTTAGATCAAAGTTTAGATCTGTCTTTAGATCAGAGTCTGCCAACCTTTCACAGTGTCAAGCTCTACCAAAGATCACATCGAGAACCACATTGGTCTCGCGGGCCGTAGGACTGCCAACCCTGCATTAGTTGGGCATAATCTTAATATTTATCTTTTAGTTAATTTTTGTTATTGTTTTTTATTATTTTGTTTTACATTCAATAACCTCTGAAAAGATATGTGTCTAGTATTCACTTTCATTAGATTAAAAACAATCTCAAAATTCGATCAGTTGTAGTATCTTGGGGTTCGATCGGATCTTGGGGAAAATATACACCTTGACCTCCGTGGTCACCACAGAGATGCTGGGAAAGTGACTTAATGTCCAGAAGTGGCCTTGAGCCTGTTATAACACATACCGTAGATACTCGCGTATAAGTCGAAACATTTATGCCTTAAAAATCACTGAAAAAAAAACGGGGTCGACTTATCCGGGGGCATTACAAAATTCCATAGAACTCAACACCACAAGGCCACGTGGGCAATGGCGGAAACCGGAAACAGAGACTCAACATTCATTTGGTGCAGCGTTTTGCATTGAATTGTTTCTGTATCCACATCATATGTATTATTCTAATAGCATCTAGACTTCTAGTTTAAATGAGGCGAAGTGGCTGGATATTTCAGTTGGTAGAGGGCTTGCAATGCGATCTTGAGGGTGGAAAATCTGTTGATGCCTAGTGCATGATGATAAAGTGCGTTAAAAAATTCAAATTTAAAATGAAATTACGGTTAAAGTCCAGCGGTAGACTGAAATTTAGAGAATATGATTGTTGTCAAGTTTTACCCTCGACTTATTCGTAATTTCGACCAAAAAAAAAATACTCCCGACTTGTCTACGAGATCGACTTATACGCGAGTATCTACAGTACATGGAATGTGAGAATGTAAGATTCATGGAATCATAGCGTGTAAGATTCATTCTATTGAAGGAAACAAATATATGTTTTTTTTTAAATATATCAATTCAGCCTTTGAGTAAGTAATAAACCGGCACGGCTTTGTGGGCAATGTCTCGTCAGGCTTACTGAACGCTATAATTAATTTATTTTCAAATAAAACACGTATGACTAATACATCTGTACTTTTGTATCTTAAATGTGTGTTTCGTATTCATACATACAAGTACCCAGGACTGTACAAACACCTACGGTATCCCCTGACCTCACAGAATACGGCCATCGCTAATGTCACTCTTCAGTTACACGTGTGCAATCACTTTAACATCATCACTACCCCCCCTTCCCCCCCCCGCCCCCCCCCCGGGGCTGGTCACATATACAAACAACCTTGTACTTTGCATTCAACCTTTCAGTTTTCCCGTCCTCCCAACCCAAAGTACACACATGCACACACACACACACACACACACATATATCTATCTATCTATCTATATATATATATATATATATATATATATATATACTAAACCACGTGATTCCTCCAATTGATTTTGTTCTCCCTCCATCATTAATGTCACTTCTGTTAGAGCGGACAGTTCTAGTTGTTGATGTTTTTATTTCATTAGGAAACATTGCTTGTTTTCTTTACACGTGACGTCATTTTCTTACTGAGTCCCCCCCCCCCCTTTTCATCCGTTCTATTTCTACAATTTGCAATAATGGAGTCTTGCTCTATGTATTTCAGAATATACATACGTATCCCATCATTACATTTGTGAAATTACTTCACTATAGTGCTATGTATAGTGAGTGCTCTGTATAGTGCTCTGTAGCTGGCTTGTTTAGTATTTAAAAGTTCATTAAGGTGAAGAGTTTTAACTTTGTAATAATGGTAAAATGGGTTTCTTAAAATGTTTTAAAGAATTCATCTCTTAAAAAAATTAAAAAACTCAATAATTGTGTATCTCTTGAATTTATAAATCATTGTATGATTTTAAATCATACATACATACACACACATACATACACATACATACACACACACATACACGCACACACACATACACACACATACATACACACACACATACATACACACACACATACATACACACACACACACATACATACACATACACACATACATACACACACATACACACACACACACACACATACATACATATAGACACACACACAAAGCCAACGCTATATTTTGTGGCGCCCAATCTAAAAAGGGAAAAAAAACACATTTAAAAGCGCTCTTTCCTTGTATGGTGCCCTCAGTACCCTGTGTGTGTGTCTGTATGTGTGTGTGTATGTGTACATATTGCCTGATATTAACATGGTTTCATTGTATTTGTAAGTTGATTTGAGTTTAAAAACCACTACGTTTGTACCACGCTATGAGTCTATAAAAGGAGACTCGGAAAATGTGTTAGGGAGTACTTTTTTGGCTTGTCTTTCTGTCTAAACCCTAGTAGACGCCTACCAAGTAGTTTCTGTCTAAACACCAGTAGACGCCTACCAAGTAGTTTCTGTCTAAACACCAGTAGACGCCCACCACCATATCTCCATTCCTGATTGCCTTTACTCATCAATTATACAAGTGGAAGAGATAAACCCGGAGGAAGTTTTTTTTTCCCCATTCATCCAACCCAACAACCCAAACTATCTTTTATCCCTGGTATAGTCGTGCAGGGAGGGTGTGGGGGGAGGAGTGAGTAGACAGGACGACACCCAGACCCCAGATATTTTTCCAGACGACATCCTTGCGGGTAGCACTAACTGGGAGATATTCCACTCACCAATTTCAGCTGATTCTATTCCCCCATGTGTCCTCCAACCTTTCACTGCCCCACCCTCCCTCTCCCTCTCCCTCACAAACTCACGCCCCCCCCCGACCCCACCCCACCTCCAATTTATTCTTCAGTGCTCCCCCTTCAAACAATATTTTCCTTTCCTCTTCTCCCGCTCTTCCTGCAAAAGCCAAAAACGTTCTCTTCTTCTTCTCTACTAGCCCCCCTCCCCCCTCCTTGCCCTTCTCCCACTCCACAACACCCTCTCTCTCTCCCCCCCCCCCCTTTCATCAGGTTTCTGCTATTAGCACAGCGAGTGGGGCCAGGCATCGCTAGTCTGCCGCTGTTCTTATCTTCATAACTCTTGTTGTGTTTTGTTATGTTTCTTACTTTTTACACTCATTTATTCTTTTTTTTTCCACACAAACTTTTCTTCTGGAGGATACAAACAAATTTACTGGTGCGTGCATTGTTGTTGGTTATTTTCAAGTAGAATTTTCTTAAAATAGGTCATACACTAAGTTGGATTTTTTTATTGGAGTTAAGTGCACATCAATATACAGAGTAAAGAGTAAGTCATTGTTTTTATAACCGTGTCATTGGCAAAGTACACATTGCTAAAATGGCACTAACCTGCCTTAGAAGATGATTATTAAACAGAAAACATATCTATTATACTAAAACAGAAAACATATCTATTATACTATGCAATGTCAGTCTAGTTTCATGTGAACTTGGGATTGATTTTATAGATTACTGATTGAGCTTTTCAAATATATTGAGACAAACTTTCTCGACAGTTTCATTTAGTCAGATTTTATAACTACATTTCCGCGCTATTGTGTATTACTCTTTAAATTTCTTTAAAATTCGCTTACTAAATAACTTTTTGCAGATGTTAAAATTCGAAAAGATCTGAATGCGACACATCATACTGTAGTTGAAATAAAAGTGTTTCTGATGCAGCGTTTACTGACTGGCTGGACTCACTCGGACATATTTAGAATCAATTTCTAGAACGTAGCCCCTCGAGCTAGTCCCCCTGTGTCTGACAAGTTAATGGTGTTTAGGAGTGGTGCTATTTATTTGTTTGTTTTTCCTGAGGGGTGGGGGGGGGGTGGAGCCCCCCCTAATACGTGCGAGCAATGTTATCGTGGTCCAGTGGTTGAATGGTTTCTTGACATTCTTTTGGTGGTCCAGTGGTTGAATGGTTTCTTGACATTCTTTTGGTGGTCCAGTGGTTGAATGGTTTCTTGACATTCTTTTGGTGGTCCAGTGGTTGAATGGTTTCTTGACATTCTTTTGGTGGTCCAGTGGTTGAATGATTTCTTGACATTCTTTTGGTGGTCCAGTGGTTGAATGGTTTCTTGACATTCTTTTGGTGGTCCAGTGGTTGAATGATTTCTTGACATTCTTTTGGTGGTCCAGTGGTTGAATGATTTCTTGACATTCTTTTGGTGGTCCAGTGGTTGAATGATTTCTTGACATTCTTTTGGTGGTCCAGTGGTTGAATGGTTTCTTGACATTCTTTTGGTGGTCCAGTGGTTGAATGGTTTCTTGACATTCTTTTGGTGGTCCAGTGGTTGAATGGTTTCTTGACATTCTTTTGGTGGTCCAGTGGTTGAATGGTTTCTTGACATTCTTTTGGTGGTCCAGTGGTTGAATGATTTCTTGACATTCTTTTGGTGGTCCAGTGGTTGAATGATTTCTTGACATTCTTTTGGTGGTCCAGTGGTTGAATGGTTTCTTGACATTCTTTTGGTGGTCCAGTGGTTGAATGATTTCTTGACATTCTTTTGGTGGTCCAGTGGTTGAATGGTTTCTTGACATTCTTTTGGTGGTCCAGTGGTTGAATGGTTTCTTGACATTCTTTTGGTGGTCCAGTGGTTGAATGGTTTCTTGACATTCTTTTGGTGGTCCAGTGGTTGAATGATTTCTTGACATTCTTTTGGTGGTCCAGTGGTTGAATGATTTCTTGACATTCTTTTGGTGGTCCAGTGGTTGAATGGTTTCTTGACATTCTTTTGGTGGTCCAGTGGTTGAATGATTTCTTGACATTCTTTTGGTGGTCCAGTGGTTGAATGATTTCTTGACATTCTTTTGGTGGTCCAGTGGTTGAATGGTTTCTTGACATTCTTTTGGTGGTCCAGTGGTTGAATGATTTCTTGACATTCTTTTGGTGGTCCAGTGGTTGAATGGTTTCTTCACATTCTTTTGGTGGTCCAGTGGTTGAATGATTTCTTGACATTCTTTTGGTGGTCCAGTGGTTGAATGGTTTCTTGACATTCTTTTGGTGGTCCAGTGGTTGAATGGTTTCTTGACATTCTTTTGGTGGTCCAGTGGTTGAATGATTTCTTGACATTCTTTTGGTGGTCCAGTGGTTGAATGATTTCTTGACATTCTTTTGGTGGTCCAGTGGTTGAATGGTTTCTTGACATTCTTTTGGTGGTCCAGTGGTTGAATGATTTCTTGACATTCTTTTGGTGGTCCAGTGGTTGAATGATTTCTTGACATTCTTTTGGTGGTCCAGTGGTTGAACGATTTCTAGAAATGTTAATGTTCATATGTTGTATGGACGGTTAAACTAGACTTAAGTTTGACGTAGATTTATTTACCTACATTTGTTGTTTAGTTTGTTGCCTTCAAAATGATATCCTTGTGTCCCAGCTTGAATGTCCGTATAACTGCCTAACTACTAACATTGTGATGGACAGACTTGTTTTGTACACAGTCCAGCTTAGATTCAATAGCAGCCTTTCTCTATCATCGAATTCTCTGTCTATGTCTATCAGTGAAATTATATATCTATCACTGAATCTATTTCTATGTTTATTACTAAAGCTAAAATCTTTCTTTCAGTTAAGCTATACGCTTGTCTCTGTCTAACAGTGAAGCTACATCTCTATCTGTGAATTTATTTCTCTATCAGTGAAACTATATCTCTGTCTATCGATGAAACTATATCTCTGCCTTTATATGTGCATCCTTGTCTATTAAACTTTCTATGTATTCGATATGTCATTCGGTCTTTATTTATCTCTGTATATGTATGGTATTGTTCATTTTATTAAATGTTCATTATTGTTTTGTGTTTAGACTCACCCTCTCCACCCGTCTCTCCTCCTCCCCCTCTAATTAATCACCCACTCAGTACATTAAACAAATATAGTCTTAAAAATATGTTTCTCTTATAAATTATAATGAATCTTGACGGAATAGTTCGAGATGCTGGTGTGTGTGTGTGTGTGTGTGTGTGTGTGTGTGTGTTTAGGGGTTAGGAAGTCTGTGAAGGTCTAAATCCGTAAACTTGACAAGAGGCTGCTGATAAAAACTTCACAATTGAATTTTTTTTTTTCCACCTTTCCCCAATAATTTTGAAATAGAAAAACGTGACATGTGACAGATTTGTGACATTTTCACCTGTATGTCACAGTCTGGTGTGTGGAGAGATGAAAGGTAAGTTAACGTTTGTCACCAGAGTTCGAGTCAGGGGAATAGACTGACGGATAGTTCGGGGGATTAGTGTTGTTTTAGTCCCAGGTCATATTTTAGTTTCAGTTTTTATTTCGTTTTTTCTGTAATAATATTAGTTTTCGTCTAGTTTTAGTCTTGGTTCTAATTTTAGTTTTAGTTTTAGTTCTCGTTGACGAAAAGTCAACATTTTCGTTAACGAAGGTTTTAGTTTTAATTTTCGTGAACGAAAACAACACTACGGGGGATATTGGGGGTGAGAAGGGGGTGGGGTGGGATATGGTGGTTCTTTTGTTGAACTGTGTGCCGGGTTAATCCAGTGTAACTTTTTTTTTAAATTAGTAAATATACACTCACTGTAGACATAGTATAGACTCACTGTAGACATGTTATAGATGCACTATAGGCACACTATATACTCAATATAGACTCACTGTAGACATAGTATAGACTCACTGTAGACACAGTATAGACTCACTGTAGACACAGTATAGACTCACTGTAGACACAATATAGACTCACTGTAGACACAGTATAGACTCACTGTAGACACAGTATAGACTCACTGTAGACACAGTATAGACGCACTATAGATACAAACAATATTGACTCCACTATAGATACAAACAACATTGACTCCACTATAGATACAAACAATATTGACTCCACTATACATACAAACAATAGTGACTCCACTATACATACAAACAATATTGACTCCACTATAGATACAAACAATATTGACTCCACCATAGATACAAACAATATTGACTCCGCTATAGATACAAACAATATTGACTCCATTATAGATACAAACAATGTTGAATCACTATAGACACTTTGTTAAACACAGTAATACAAATACAATATACTTTTTATTTCACTTGATGCCTTGAGAACACATGACTATGTAGACATCGTTCATTAATGACATAAGTTATGTCGCATTCATAGCCTACCCAAGTGTTTCCCAAAGTGTGGTACGTGTTCCCCATGGGGTTCGGGAAGAGGTTGGCGGGGGTACGCGCTTCATCGGGCTGAAAACATCAGGTAAAGATGAAATCAGGACCGAAAAATCGATTCATTCAAGTTTATATTTTTACTATGGGTATTCGGTGTTATAAAAATAAAAAATGGGGTACACAGGTGTCAAAAGTTTGGGAAACACTGGTCTAGATGAAGGGCTGGGTGGGGTCCAGATCTGTTACGGCCAGTGTTGACATCAAGAGAAGCCTAGAGACTGCTCCTAAGTCTATTGCAATATGAATATATTATCATTTATTATACTCCGCCCATCTGAAAGTATTAAATACAATCTACTAGTGTATTTGTTAATAGTGTACAATAGTGTACAATAGTGTGCATATAGAAATGTGTCTGGACATTAGGCGAACACACTCGTCATGGTACCATAGGTCAGGCTGTATCCTCCCTTATACTGTGCGTAGATTATGTGCGGCAAAATATATTGGCTGTTTGTTGCTAAATATATTGGTGGTGAGAGGCTAAATATATTGGCTGTGTGCGGCTAAATATAATGGCTGTGTGCGACTAAATATATTGGCGGTGTGCGGCTAAATTTATTGGCGGTGAGCGGCTAAATATATAAACGCATATGTCGAGCAACCGAAA
The DNA here is from genome assembly GCA_021962125.1 of Bulinus truncatus. Taxonomy (NCBI): domain Eukaryota; kingdom Metazoa; phylum Mollusca; class Gastropoda; family Planorbidae; genus Bulinus; species Bulinus truncatus. Next base: position 3,845,501 of record JAGDYQ010000014.1, read on the forward strand.
CTCTGTATAAGTTAACAACCAATAATTTTAATCTCACTATCATCTTTGCTCAACCCGCCACCACCACCCCATCGTATTGTAAGTCAAATATATTTTTTTTTAAATTTTACTGTTGCTTGACAGCCCAGACTTTGGATATACTAGAGTTCACTGGATATTTCACAAGCCCGGGTTATCACAACGTATCATAACGTAATTGTAGACTTTCTGGTGTTTTTCCAATGCCTAATACACCAGGAGGATGTGCGGGGGGGGGGGGGGGTAGGGACCATACGGTTGTTTTAATGTTGTTGTCCTTTCATTGCGTAATCTTATCACGTGGTGGCGTTCTCTCCAACTGATGTCTCAACTTTTCACAAACAAAATTTTAAGCAGACGATAGTTTTGTTTGACACAGCATCAGTTATTTTTCCCTTTCTGCGTTTTATCATGCTCAAGGTCACGGCCATTTCCTGACTTTAAATAGAAGCACAATAATAAAAGATAAACATGGAATATTTCAGTGCTGCAGGAAAAAAAATGTTTTTTTCTCTTAATTATCTCTTGTCATGGTTCTGATAATGAATTTCAGCCATGGGTGTGGTTAATTAACTTTAGCCAATGATGTGAATAATCCTGGAATAGGTGGGGGGGTGGTGGTTGCTCTGGGCTTGTGTTGAGGCTAAATTTGAATTAGTCATTGCAGTATGGATTGTTGGCTATGAAATGTTAGGACTTTTTTTTATTTAAATTCTCTTTCATAGGATTCGAATCTTTTCCACACACATACACACACTCACATGCAATAGTTTGTGGTGCAATGAGCTTTGACGAGTTATGTTATGATTGATGACGTATTGATAGACATGTAAATTGATTGTTTAATTGAGTCTGGTGAAATAAGATAAACTGTATCACTAATTGGTTATTGATAATTATCATTCTGAAACATACATATCTACTCACTGTAAACATACCTTAATGAAGTGTAGAATGTACCTGCTCCTGTCACAGAGAAAGTGTAGAATGTATCTGCTCCTGTCACAGAGGAAGTGTAGGATGTATCTGCTCCTGTCACAGAGGAAGTGTAGAATGTATCTGTTTTTGTAACCTCGGCATTCAAAGGAATAGTGTGGTTAGCACAACGCCCAGTCACCTTTACTTTCCACAGGTACTCATTTAAAGCTGGGTGAGCTTGAGGGACGTCGAACCTATTAGTACCTGGCCAAATTTCATTGGTCCCCATCGATGATCGAATCCGTGACATTCAGGTCGACATTTGAGCGTTCTACACCACTGGGCCACCGGGACTACCCTAAAAATAAAGGATGTAGATATTTGAAATGAAAGTAAAACCACGCTGCTGTATCGGTTGTACTGGCATCTCTAGAAAAAGATACTTGATATTCATATTCAGTGATAGAAGAGATTCCAGGTAAATATATATATGTGACCTGCAGACTACTGGGATTAAAGAAGTACATCACATATTGAGGAGGTTACTCTTCATAAAATAATATGAGGATACATGTCATAGTCTCCATGAAATGACATCAGGATACATGTAATAGTCTCCATGAAATGACATCAGGATGCATGTCAAAGTCTCCTTGAAATACCATCAGAATACATGTCATAGTCTCCATGAAATACCATCAGAATACATGTCATAGTCTCCATGAATTGACATCAGGATACATGTCATAGTCTCCATGAAATGACATCAGGATACATGTCATAGTCTCCTTGAAATACCATCAGGATACATGTCATAGTTTCCATGAAATACCACCAGGATACATGTCATAGTCTCCATGAAATGACATCAGGATGCATGTCATAATCTCCATGAAAAGACATCAGGATACATGTCATAGTATCCATGAAATGACATCAGGATAATGTCATAGTATCCATGGCATGACATCAGGATACATGCCATAGTCTCCATGAAATGACACTAGGGTACATGTCATTGTTGCCTTAGACCAAACCCTTAGAACAATAATGTCACATTCTGTGTCCAACTTTTGCTATTAGTACGTTCAAGGTTTGTTATGAATTCATAATTTTGTTTTGATAACATAATGTTAACATAATTTTGTTTTGATAACAATGTTAACACCTAGTCGGGGATGTCACTGGCCTCTCTGAGCTTGTTAGCCCAGGAGTAATGTACCGATTGCACCCACCTCTCTCACCAGACCTTCGGCTTACTTTAAGTCATTGCCACAGTCACATGTGAATTATCTTCAAAGTCCAAAAAAACTGTTCAAACATCAAATTATTTCAATTCGGACAAAACTTATGGTGGCTTTAGGTGCGTGAAATGTTCACCTTGAGTTCACCTGTTTGATCACACACAACATGCAAAGTTGTTACTTGAACTTCTTATGATTTTTTTTTTCAACTTATTTTATCAACATTTGAAAGATTTCCCCCCCCCCCGCCCCGCCGCCCCCCAAATCGTGTTTAGAAATATTAACAAAAACTTTCTGTCTAGATTTTGTGTAATGCACATTTCTGTTTATGTAATGGGTAGACCTACAGATGCTGACGTGTTCACTGCATCAATATAAATCTGTACGGACACACATACATATTATGTAGGCCAAAACATTTCCTTGATCCAGCAACATGTAAAACGTTTGTGCATCGATTGAAAGTGAAGTGACATGTGACTGACACCGTTACATCCATTGAGCAGGTTGATGCCATGACAAATGTGTAATGTCATGTCATGTCATTTTGTCATTTCATTTATCTCTTAAGGATTTAATAAGGGGATAATTATGTTCTGTGTGATTTAAGTCTTTCGATGTGCTCCGTTAGAGTTTGTTTTCAACCCAATGAGTAAGCTGTTAATTAGTGTAGGAACATTTATTGTAAACCCAAAGTTACAATTAGCGAGGTTTGTCCCAGTTAAACGGTTACTTAATAAACTTAATGCAAACCTCCTAAGTACTGTGGTTCATGTAGAGTAAGCCACATCGCATTGTCAGAAACAGAATAGCAGTTGAACACAACATGTCAGCCGAACACAAATAACAATACAGTTGAACACAACCCGCCAGCGGGGATACAACATATCAGCTGAACACAACACGCCAGCCGGATACAACATACCAGCTGAACACAACCCGCCAGCCGGATACAACATACCAGCTGAACACAACCCGCCAGCCGGATACAACATACCAACTGAACACAACCCGCCAGCGGGGATACAACATAACAGCTGAACACAACATGCCAGCCGGATGCAACATATCATCTGAGCACAACACGTCAGCCGGATACAACATACTGGCCGAACATGCTAGCCGAACACATTCAACATCACACCCCCAAACATCTCAGATAACACGTCATCATAGTTAAACACAACATCATATTTAAACACACCATAGTTAATACACCGTCACTGTTAAACACAACATCCCAGTCGAACACACATAACACCACAGTTGAACACAATATGCCAGCCGAACACACACACACGCACACGCACACAAACATCATAACAGTTGAACATAACATCACAGTGGTAGATATAATTATTTTTTGTAATAATTGTTTCAGAACACAGACATTAATTGATTAAATTCAACACAACAATAGCGCCCATCTAATCACCTTGGCTCTAGCTATTCCTTTTGTATAGATATATTTACAAATCTTCTGTATGCTATCTGCCAGATATAGATGTACACATCTTCTGTATGCTATCTGCCAGATATAGATATTTACAAATCTTCTGTATGCTATCTGCCAGATATAGATGTACACATCTTCTGTATGCTATCTGCCTGCAGTCCTCGTACGTGCCTGCATTCTTCATATGTGCCTGCATATCTGTGTGTTTACCCAACATCAGTTGTTGTTTTAACCATTTCTGATGCTGCTGTCTGTCTGCTCTTCTGTGTACATGTCAATTATTTCTCAATCTGTCTATGCTTCAGACAATGCCTAGAATATTATGTTATTTTCTAGTTATTAATCTGATAATTAATCTGTCTGTGTTGTTTTTCACGTTTTCAGTCTGTCACTAATGGATTCAGTCAAATACATTTTAATTTTAAATTTCTTCCCGACAGTTGATTTTGTGTCACTATATCTGTATCGATTCATTTGACATAATTTGAAGAGAGAAAAATTATTTTTTCTATTTTTTTCCCGGTGTTGTTTTATTCCCGTAGCGTATAATGAATTTGATATGCAGTTATGTATATTGATTATTAGTTTAGTTTATGTTTGGCGAAAAAAATAATGTAGATTAAAAAACTTGACCCAGTTTTCCTACAGTTATAATAAGTTACATCGACCTATATTATTGTTATGAAGTCCTTCTCTGAGGAAAACTGAAGGATAAGGGGAGGGCAGGGACGAGGCGTGAGTTTTGCCGGTCTAACTCTTAGAAAAAAATTGACTGATGTATATTATAGCTATATACAAAGCTATACTATATTCAATACACACAACACCATTTTATAGCTATATAATGGTCATGTGTGCATTGAATACAGTTAGCATAATCATTCATAATAAAATGACTACAAGTTTAAATATATATATAACATCAGTTATATATAAATCGTATATATTATTAGCCCAATATTTTATACAAATATATAGATCTTTGTTCGTTTGTGCTTTGTATATAGCTATAATAACATCAGTCAATTTTTCTCTAAGAGTTAGACCGGCAACACTCACGCCTCGCCCTGAGGGAGGGGGGGTGGCCACTAGGTGGGTTGTTTCCAATGCACCAAGTTAGTTTTAGTTTGAGTCTGGTCAATAGATTTGAATGCATGCTGTGTCATAGTATATCCTATAGAAACTTACTGCGTCGCACTGTACGTGCAGACAACAGTTTCACTGTAGGTTTAGTCTCACTGTAGGTGCAGACAACAGTCTCACTGTAGGTACATTTCGTATGGAAGTTGTGCCAGGCATGCAAATTGTTTGTCTATCTCTTGACAGCCAACACTGACCCTGTGTGACCCATATCGGCCAGCACGTAGTTGAGGGTGGGGGGAAGGGGAGTTGGCTGGCTGTACTCACCACATCACACACACACACAGCTAATGTTATGATGTAAGACTCTCAACTCAACTCCCACCCCCGGGGAAGGGGTGGGGCTGATCGAACTCCACACAAAATCCTGAGGGAAATTAGATCCACTTTATGTGAGTCAAACTTTGTGCTAGCGTAGAGAAATGTTCGGGTTTAGCTCTCTCTCTGTATGAATGTGACTTTACATTGACTTAACATTGGCTGAACATTGACTTTACGTTGACTTAACATTGACTTTACGTTGACTTAACATTGACTTTGCGTTGACTTCATGTTCAATATTTGTATTTTTCTGTGTTCAGTCTGTATTTTTTTTCTCTCACTGTATGTGTCATTGTACGTTAACATTTTGTTCATCCTAGTCTTTCTTTACTGTCACATTGAATGTGTTAATGTCACAATTTGTCAGTGTGTCTATTTATCCGATTCCGTGTGTGTCTGTTTATGTGTCATTTTAACTGGTGAATTATAAAACAGTGGAGCTTCATTTATATTAAAGTAGTTATATTCTCACTCTGAAATAATAACAATAAAAGTTACAATAACAAACATCATTTGAACATTGATTTTAAGAATATCATCACTGAAATTTTCTCATTCTGCAAACTTCCAAAAGTTTCCATGATTTACGTCTCCACACTAGTGTTGTTTTAGTCCCATGTCATATTTTAGTTTCAGTTTTTATTTCGTTTTTTCTGTAATAATTTTAGTTTTCGTCTAGTTTTAGTCTTGCTTCTAATTTTAGTTTTAGTTTTAGTTCTCGTTGACGAAAAGTCAACATTTTCGTTAACGAAGGTTTTAGTTTTAGTTTTCGTCAACGAAAACAACACTACTCTACACGGAGTTGTTCGTTTCATTTCTGCACTGGCAGACGGCGCAGGATCAACTATGTTCTCAAGGATACTTGAAGTGGCACTTGGCCAAAAGTGGTGCAGCGGTAACTGGCATTGGTGCGTCTGTGAAGATCTGCATCGCCATGTCATATCATGGGACAGCGTGTGTTGAACTGTTTCCGGTCTACCTACATACCTAACTCTGCAGCTAAAGTTTACCAAGTTATGCATCCGCCATTTTTACTGTCCTGTTGATTAGTTTGTAATAGTTTGAGAATTTTCCCCCGATTCTCTCTGCGGTAAAAATGTCTTGAATGAGGGAACACGAGTATCTGTAGCAGATATCTGGAATGAGGGAAAATGAGTATATGTAGCAGATGTCTGGAAAGAGGGAACACGAGTATCTGTAGCAGATATCTGGAATGAGGGAACACGAGTATCTGTAGCAGATATCTGGAATGAGGGAACACGAGTATCTGTAGCAGATATCTGGAATGAGGGAACACGAGTATCTGTAACAGATGTCTGGAGTGAGGGAACACGAGTATCTGTAGCAGATATCTGGAATTAGTGGACATAGACTGCTTTCCGATCATGTTCAACTGTAGATACCCGTGGCTGAAAACAGAATCAACGAAGGAAAAGCAGACAACATTTTTCAGAAGATTTTTCTTTAATTTTCTTTTTGACTTGTCTGAATGACCAGTATTAATATCACTGGAATGACCAGTATTAATATCACTGGAATGACCAGTATTAATATCACTGGAATGACCAGTATTAATATCACTGGAATGACCAGTATTAATATCACTGCAATGACCAGTATTAATATCACTGGAATGACCAGTATTAATATCACTGGAATGACCAGTATTAATATCACTGCAATGACCAGTATTAATATCACTGGAATAACCAGTATTAATATCACTGGAATGACCAGTATTAATATCACTGGAATGACCAGTATTTATATCACTGCAGTGCAACTGGTCAATAATCGTAAGGTCCAGTGCAATCAGATAGGTATTCTCGGTCTTACTATGATGTATGGTCTATTTCTAAAAGTTGTTGTTTGTAGCACGGTCTTACTGTGACGTTTTTATTTTGTAGCACGGTCTTACTGTGAGGTTTTTATTTTGTAGCACGGTCTTACTGTGAGGTTTGTTGTTGTATGCATGTAAATAAAACTGTTTTTGTTTTTTTTTTTTTAAAATCTTTACATATTCTATTTCTATAACATGCGTTCATGTTTTCACAAATGATATAATCAATTCAAGTTTCTCCTCAGAACACACACAGTACACCCCCCCCCTCTCTGTAGTTATTGGCGGCATTAGGTTTTTCAATCAAGATTCTTCCTAGCTCGTATGTATCTCCATGTATACATGTGTGTGTGTGTTGGGTGTGAGCACTGCTTGTGTGTGTGTATGTGTGTGTGTGAGTACATTTATTTATCATTATTGGCAGACTCACACAGAGTTGCTTACAACTACGTGGCTCACAGACAGAACACTTCAGGTGATTCCCCCAGTTGGATGACTCACACACTCACGAACACTTACAATGTCTCAAATAATGGTTGTTGTTTTTTTTACTCACGTCGTAAACATTGAACTCGTGTTGAAAGTGAGCCGCACACAGGCAGTGTTTGATTTATTGTTTATGTAAGACACACTTTATACAAACGAATGTAATTATCAGACTCAAGACACGCTTTATACAACCGAATGTAATTATCAAACTCAAGACACACTTTATACAAACGAATGTAATTATCAAACTCAAGACACATTTTATACAAACGAATGTAATTATCAAATTCAAGACACACTTAATACAAACGAATGTGATTATCAAACTCAAGACACACTTTATACAACCGAATGTAATTATCAAACTCAAGACACACTTTATACAAACGAATGTAATTATCAAACTCAAGACACACTTTATACAAACGAATGTAATGATCAGACTCAAGACACACTTTATACAACCGAATGTAATTATCAAACTCAAGACACACTTTATACAAACGAATGTAATGATCAGACTCAAGACACACTTTATACAACCGAATGTAATTATCAAACTCAAGACACACTTTATACAAACGAATGTAATTATCAAACTCAAGACACACTTTATACAAACGAATGTAATGATCAGACTCAAGACACACTTTATACAAACGAATGTAATTATCAAACTCAAGACACACTTTATACAAACGAATGTAATTATCAAACTCAAGACAGACTTTATTAGTCCAAAAAAAGAAATGTGCATCTACCTTAGGTCATGTGGGACGGATGGCCGAGTGGTGTAGATACTCGAATGTCGACCTGAGAGTCCTGAGTTCAAACCTCGGTGAGAACCAATGTAATTTGTCCAGGTGCTGTCCTAGTAGACTTGGTCCCACAAGGTCACTCAGTGTTAAATGTGTTCCTGACTGGGCGTTGTGCTAACCACACAATCCCTTTATATACCGAGGTTACTGAAACAGATGAATTCAACACTTTATGTACCGAGGTTACTGAAACAGTTCAATTCTACACTTCATCTGCGCCGATAACCATTAGGGTTAAGGGAACTTCTATCTTAGGTCAGTCTGACTTCATTTATCATGCATACAAATGTTATAATCAAAATATATGCCAGACTGACTTAACTTCATAACACAAATATTATTAACTTACTAGCTGTACCCTGCAAAACCTTTGCATAGTTATATTCCCTTAGGTTTCATCAATAGGCTAGGTTATTTGTTGGTTTCGGACAGTTCCAATTTTTTCAGATATTTAAATGGAATTTTTTCGCAGAAATTATTCAAAACTGTAGATTTAAAAAAAAAAAAATATTGAGTCGAGACGCGGGCAAGACGCCATTTTGAATTCCTGCTTTTCGCTTTCGATTTAACGCAGAACCCAGACCACTATTATTATATTAGATATTATAACACCAGACTATACCGCCTTCATTACACATACACATTGTGTTATCAACGTAACGAAATAAGACTTTACTTCGTTGTACATATACAATAATTGTTGTAATAAATACAAAACGCCATACACATTGAATGTTACTCTTTAACAATTGTTTGACATTCTGGCCAACTGTAATTGACACAAATGATTTGTTATTCGTTGGACGTCTTAATTGTTTACATGTTTGAATCAAGGCGTGGGCTTGTTATTGTCACGACTGGTCATTTTTAGAGATGGCCAATTCTGTATGACACAGCTAGTACTGTTGGTAGATTGATATGTTTATAAATATATATATATATAAACCTGTTCCGGAAAGAGACGGTCAGACAGATGCATGTATGAATGTTATATTTGTGATATAACATTCTTAGTCTTTTAATATTTAAATACCTGCATCATTCTTAATTGAATATCTGAAAATGAAGTCTAGCTATGTATGATATCGTCCAATATCTGGCTAGTATGATATAAAATAAATAATAAAGTTGTTATGTTCATTTCATCTATAACTCAGAAATATGGGTTTATTTTTCTTTCCCTTTTATTTGTGTATCTTTTCTTATTTTCCATTGGCCCATTCATTGTAAATTAAATTATTTTTGTTGTAAATTTATGAAACTTAACCGATATAATCCTATTAGAGTTAAAAAGATATTCCGTTTCTTTCAATCAACATTTTTATGTCAGTTAACGTGAATGAATAACTACGTCACACTTTCTACAGTAAGATTTATTGTATAGTTAGATATTATTTTACAGAAAAATTGTGTTCTATGGTTAGCTATTATTTTTTAGAAAGATTGTGTTCTATGGTTAACTATTACTTTACAGTTTGTATGGTTTAGCTATTATTTTACAGTCTGTATGGTTTAGCTATTACTTTACAGTTTGTATGGTTTAGCTATTACTTTACAGTTTGTATGGTTTAGCTATTACTTTACAGTTTGTATGGTTAGCTATTACTTTACAGTTTGTATGGTTAGCTATTACTTTACAGTTTGTATGGTTAGCTATTACTTTACAGTTTGTACGGTTAGCTATTACTTTACAGTTTGTATGGTTAGCTATTACTTTACAGTTTGTATGGTTTAGCTATTACTTTACAGTTTGTATGGTTTAGCTATTACTTTACAGTTTGTATGGTTAGCTATTACTTTACAGTTTGTATGGTTTAGCTATTACTTTACAGTTTGTATGGTTAACTATTACTTTACAGTTTGTATGGTTTAGCTATTATTTTACAGTTTGTACAACTCAGCTCCTGATTGGAATGTCGTTGGGGTGACATGTGGCCTGTCACATATTGTCTGAAAAGTCAAAATCAGTTTAGGCTTCGAACCCTTGATCAAAAAGAAAATGTATTCCATTCAATCAAATCTCAGCAAATGGACATGACGTGGGCGTGGCCAGCTGATAGGAAGTGTGTGGTTGGGTTGTAATTTAATGGATGCTGCACCTATGTTCTGAAGGAAGTGTGTGGTTGGGTTGTAAGTTGATGGATGCTGCACCTATGTTCTGAAGGAAGTGTGTGGTTGAGTTGTAAGTTGATGGATGCTGCACCTATGTTCTGAAGGAAGTGTGTGGTTGGGTTGTAAGTTGATGGATGCTGCACCTATGTTCTGAAGGAAGTGTGTGGTTGAGTTGTAAGTTGATGGATGCTGCACCTATGTTCTGAAGGAAGTGTGTGGTTGAGTTGTAAGTTGATGGATGCTGCACCTATGTTCTGAAGGAAGTGTGTGGTTGGGTTGTAAGTTGATGGATGCTGCACCTATGTTCTGAAGGAAGTGTGTGGTTGAGTTGTAAGTTGATGGATGCTGCACCTATGTTCTGAAGGAAGTGTGTGGTTGGGTTGTAAGTTGATGGATGCTGCACCTATGTTCTGAAGGAAGTCTGTGGTTGAGTTGTAAGTTGATGGATGCTGCACCTATGTTCTGAAGGAAGTGTGTGGTTGAGTTGTAAGTTGATGGATGCTGCACCTATGTTCTGAAGGAAGTGTGTGGTTGAGTTGTAAGTTGATGGATGCTGCACCTATGTTCTGAAGGAAGTCTGTGGTTGAGTTGTAAGTTGATGGATGCTGCACCTATGTTCTGAAGGACGTGTGTGGTTGGGTTGTAAGTTGATGGATGCTGCACCTATGTTCTGAAGGAAGTGTGTGGTTGGGTTGTAAGTTGATGGATGCTGCACCTATGTTCTGAAGGAAGTCTGTGGTTGAGTTGTAAGTTGATGGATGCTGCACCTATGTTCTGAAGGAGGTGTGTGGTTGAGTTGTAAGTTGATGGATGCTGCACCTATGTTCTGAAGGAAGTGTGTGGTTGAGTTGTAAGTTGATGGATGCTGCACCTATGTTCTGAAGGAAGTGTGTGGTTGGGTTGTAAGTTGATGGATGCTGCACCTTTGTTCTGAAGGAAGTGTGTGGTTGAGTTGTAAGTTGATGGATGCTGCACCTATGTTCTGAAGGAAGTGTGTGGTTGGGTTGTAAGTTGATGGATGCTGCACCTATGTTCTGAAGGAAGTCTGTGGTTGAGTTGTAAGTTGATGGATGCTGCACCTATGTTCTGAAGGAAGTGTGTGGTTGAGTTGTAAGTTGATGGATGCTGCACCTATGTTCTGAAGGAAGTGTGTGGTTGAGTTGTAAGTTGATGGATGCTGCACCTATGTTCTGAAGGAAGTGTGTGGTTGGGTTGTAAGTTGATGGATGCTGCACCTATGTTCTGAAGGAAGTGTGTGGTTGAGTTGTAAGTTGATGGATGCTGCACCTATGTTCTGAAGGAAGTGTGTGGTTGGGTTGTAAGTTGATGGATGCTGCACCTATGTTCTGAAGGAAGTGTGTGGTTGGGTTGTAAGTTGATGGATGCTGCACCTATGTTCTGAAGGAAGTGTGTGGTTGAGTTGTAAGTTGATGGATGCTGCACCTATGTTCTGAAGGAAGTGTGTGGTTGAGTTGTAAGTTGATGGATGCTGCACCTATGTTCTGAAGGAAGTGTGTGGTTGAGTTGTAAGTTGATGGATGCTGCACCTATGTTCTGAAGGACGTGTGGTTGGGTTGTAAGTTGATGGATGCTGCACCTATGTTCTGAAGGACGTGTGTGGTTGGGTTGTAAGTTGATGGATGCTGCACCTATGTTCTGAAGGAAGTGTGTGGTTGAGTTGTAAGTTGATGGATGCTGCACCTATGTTCTGAAGGAAGTGTGTGGTTGTGTTGTAAGTTGATGGATGCTGCACCTATGTTCTGAAGGAAGTGTGTGGTTGGGTTGTAAGTTGATGGATGCTGCACCTATGTTCTGAAGGAAGTGTGTGGTTGGGTTGTAAGTTGATGGATGCTGCACCTATGTTCTGAAGGAAGTGTGTGGTTGGGTTGTAAGTTGATGGATGCTGCACCTATGTTCTGAAGGAAGTCTGTGGTTGAGTTGTAAGTTGATGGATGCTGCACCTATGTTCTGAAGGAAGTGTGTGGTTGAGTTGTAAGTTGATGGATGCTGCACCTATGTTCTGAAGGAAGTGTGTGGTTGAGTTGTAAGTTGATGGATGCTGCACCTATGTTCTGAAGGACGTGTGTGGTTGGGTTGTAAGTTGATGGATGCTGCACCTATGTTCTGAAGGAAGTGTGTGGTTGGGTTGTAAGTTGATGGATGCTGCACCTATGTTCTGAAGGAAGTGTGTGGTTGAGTTGTAAGTTGATGGATGCTGCACCTATGTTCTGAAGGAAGTGTGTGGTTGAGTTGTAAGTTGATGGATGCTGCACCTATGTTCTGACCATTACCTGCGATATCCGTCTATCCTGTGACGGTGGTAGTGACAGTTATCACCTAACAATCCTCCCCCCCCCCCCACCACAACACTGAGCAGTAACAGACCAGAGTCCCAAATGTCTGACTTGGTAAATAACAAACTCGAGCAGACGATGCTGGTTGAAACAAATAATTGTTTATGACAGTCTTGAGTTCAATGGCCGCTTGAAAATTAGTTTTTACAAAGATTTGAGCTGAAAAAGATTTAACTAAGCAGTTAGTTAACTGATATAAAAAAAAACTGTGTTCATTTGATGCATTCCTTTAACACAACCTAACTGGAGATTAAACCAAGGGGAAGAGATTCTCATATTGTCCTCTCTCTCTCGATCATCTGGAGCCAAGTTTATCCTATCCTGATATCATCTAATCTCCTCACTTCGCCCTCCCATCAACCCTCCCCCCTCCCTTCACTAGGATGTGCGCCTGTCCCCCTCACTCTCACACACACGAGGGAAGAAAAAAACACCAAACGGTTAACTCCCCCTGCCCATTCCATGACCTACATAAAAACAAAACAAAAAAAAGATTCATGGATTATTTTCTCCTCCTCATTATTTGAAATGAAACATGCTGTTTAGTGTGTTTGTTTGGCTGTGAGTCTTTTCAATTTACGCGGATACAGCCATTCGATGTTACAAATAAAATATATAATACAAGAAAACAAAATTATCCAAAACCATTTCTATCAAGTTATTGATTTGAACAAGTGCCGTGCATTGTGTCTGGGAAAGTTTTTCTTACTGGGATTTATAAAAAATGAAATCATCTTCTCTTGGTTTTAAATAATCATAGGGTGCTCCATCTGGTGTTGGTGAACATCGTCATCTGTGGATCTGTAAGAAACGATTCAATACTAGCACCCCGTTTACTTACAGATAGTGCATGAAGAATCTGGGGTTTTATACACTTAGATATGGGGGGAGGGGGCGGTTTCCCCCACCATAGTTGCAGTGTTGACATAACGTGTGTGAGAGGGAGAGAGAGAGAGAGAGTTAGGATTTTGAGCTGTGAAACAGTTAGCTGATGTTTACTCCCCCCAAAAATTTTTGTCCGTGTAGATAACCTCATGTCAGCGAGTGACCACAATCTAAACAAAGGATGTTTACATTTGTATCCTAACACTGTTTGTAATAATTCTAGTTCTGGATGTGCAGTATTCTTTCTATTTTGTTAAACATTTTCGTTGTGACCAGCTGTCAGGACATACAGTATTCCGCCTGTACAAAGTGAAGGTATTTGGTCTGTTCTTTATGTGGAACTTGACAAACACAAATAGTGTCTAAGTCAATTGGTAATATTTAACAATTCATCAAGACCTAACCCACCTCAGTTTCACAGATAAAGGATATTATAACAGGTGAAATTAGTTCTGTGATTGGCAGATCAAGGATATTTTAACAGGTGAAATTAGTTCTGTGATCGGCAGATCAAGTGATATTATAACAGGTGAAATTAGTTCTGTGATTGGCAGATCAAGGATATTTTAACAGGTGAAATTAGTTCTGTGATCGGCAGAGCAAGGATATTTTAACAGGTGAAATTAGTTCTGTGATCGAGGATATTTTAACAGGTGAAATTAGTTCTGCGATCGGCAGATCAAGGATATTTAACAGGTGAAATTAGTTCTCTGATCGGCAGATCCAGGATATTATAACAGGTGAAATTAGTTCTGTGATTGGATTAACGAATCTCGTCAAAACTTAATGGTGAGTACTCTTGGTGTTTGTCTGATCCACAAATCTGTTTTAATAAGTCTGTCTTATTTATCACCATTCAATTTGTCTGTATTGTATGTCTTTCTCTTTATGTATCCATCCTTGGTTAAATGTATGTTTATCCTCATATATCTATCTGTGTGGTATATTTATCTTTTATTATCGCATGCTTATGTCTTTACAATACCTTTTTATTTTGATATTGAGTAGATGTGACATAGCCAGCTGCTAGTGCACTACACATTGAGTAGATGTGACATAGCCAGCTGCTAGTGCACTACACATTGAGTAGATGTGACATAGCCAGCTGCTAGTGCACTACACATTGAGTAGATGTGACATAGCCAGCTGCTAGTGCACTACACATTGAGTAGATGTGACATAGCCAGCTGCTAGTGCACTACACATTGAGTAGATGTGACATAGCCAGCTGCTAGTGCACTATATATTGAGTAGATGTGATATAGCCATCTGCTAGTGCACTACATATTGAGTAGATGTGACATAGCCAGCTGCTAGTGCACTACATATTGAGTAGATGTGACATAGCCAGCTGCTAGTGCACTACATATTGAGTAGATGTGACATAGCCAGCTGCTAGTGCACTATATATTGAGTAGATGTGACATAGCCAGCTGCTAGTGCACTATATACAGATTGGAATAGTTAGTCTGGACATTAATGCATAGCTTTATTTGATCTCAATGTGTTTGCAGGCTATAACAAGTGTGCACTATGTCACTGCAGCGATAGAGTTGTGTTCTATTTGACTGTTGTTTCGTGGTTGCGTGACTTACAGCAATACAGGCGATGTTTTCATGAAATTGTACATTTTTTTTTTATGGAACCGTAATTAATGCTATTTTTCGTACTATAAAGAGATGTAATATTGAAACTAGACCGGTCTATACATGTGTGTTACCATTACATTCGATGTTAGTGTATAATTCATTCAGGAGGTTGTACTGTAATGTAATACACATTAGGTTGTACTATAATGTAATACACATTAGGTTGTACTGTAATGTAATACACATTAGGTTGTACTGTAATGTAATACACATTAGGTTGTACTGTAATGTAATACACATTAGGTTGTACTGTAATGTAATACACATTAGGTTGTACTATAATGTAATACACATTAGGTTGTACTGTAATGTAATACACATTAGGTTGTACTGTAATGTAATACACATTAGGTTGTACTGTAATGTAATACACATTAGGTTGTACTGTAATGTAATACACATTCAGTCATATCTATACAAAAGCGAATCTTCAAAATAACTATGTTTTGTCCCATATATGGACATACGTGAATCTAGGGACAGGATTCTAGTGACTTTCCGATTTACTCATTTTTAACGAATAATCATCAAGTTTATTGTCACACGACAAACAAAACAAGTTAAAATATCTCATGTCGGTAGTTTGAGTTGTGACAAATGACTCATTGTTGTAACAAATGACCCAGTAATTAATGTCACAATTAATCCAAGGTCCATGGAGTAGCAATGTGGACGAGTTGTTGGACTCAGAGAGTATTTTGTTTTTTAAATTACGAAACTCCATTGCCTGAGTTCATTTCTGTCTCTCACCCTGTAACATTCAAGTCCAGTAACATTCAAGTCCTGTAACATTCAAGTCCTGTGACATTGAAGAAATAGAAACATAAATAAACACATCACACTTAACTACATTACATTTATACAAAACAAACAGCTCACTGGCGTATAAAACATACAGCACCGACACTTACAATACACTTGTGTATTTATTACTTATGGTATACAGTGGGTGATCGGTTAACGAACAGTTCGGACAACGAACACTTTCAGGAAATATTTTTTGTGTTCGGACAACAAACAATATTCGGATAACGAACAAAAACTAATTCTAACGAAAACCTCTCGGAACACCCGACATCAGTCCTCAATTTGTCCTGAAAATGGATGTGGGCGTGCGCTGACACGTCATCATTCATACTGTGTAGCGGTGAGGCAGCACGGTACGACGCCCCAAGAATGGAAAAGGACTGATTAATAAACAAGACTATATGTATGTATTATATTTGTTATTTGGTTTATTTTTTTCGTCTTTTGCTTAACCCAAGAACTTAGCAATTAACCTAATTTACTTTGCAAATGTCACAAAGCCAACCTTTTACTTTACAACTGACTTACTAATATTGACAAACGTAGACGTGTCTGACATATTGTCAGACATAGACATATTGTCAGATATAGACATATTATCAGGCATAGACATATAGTCAGACATAGACATATAGTCAGACATAGACATATTGTCAGACATAGACATATTGTTAGACATATTGTCAGACATAGACATATTGTCAGACATAGACATATTGTCAGACATAGACATATTGTCAGACATAGACATATTGTCAGATATAGACATATCGTCAGACATAGACATATTGTCAGACTGACAGCCTCCATCATTATATTGAAACATATCTAGAACATGTCTATCTTAGACCAACATTGTCATCATGGCGAAATTTGTAAGTCTTATCATGGACAAAGTCTGGATATCTGTCATGACGCAACATTTGTATGCCAGTCATGGCTTCAGCATTTGTATGCCTGTCATGGCTTCAGCATTTGTATGCCTGTCATGGCTTCAGCATTTGTATGCCTGTCATGGCTTCAACATGTGTATGCCTGTCATGGCTTCAACATTTGTATGCCTGTCATGGCTTCAACATTTGTATGCCTGTCATGGCTTCAACATTTGTATGCCTGTCATGGCTTCAGCATTTGTATGCCTGTCATGGCTTCAACATGTGTATGCCTGTCATGGCTTCAACATTTGTATGCCTGTCATGGCTTCAACATTTGTATGCCTTTCATGGCTTCAACATTTGTATGCCAGTCATGGCTTCAGCATTTGTATGCCAGTCATGGCTTCAGCATTTGTATGCCTGTCATGGCTTCAGCATTTGTATGCCAGTCATGGCTTCAGCATTTGTATGCCAGTCATGGCTTCAACATTGTATGTCTGTCATGGCTGTAGCATTAGCATGGCCACAAAATCTGTAAGTCTATCAAGGACATCAGTTTCACATCCCAGTCGCGAACACAATTTTTTATCTGTTTCTGAGACTCACAGTTCCCATGGTGATACCCCAGCCCTTTTCTTTGGAACCCATTTCCTCTTTTTTATGTTTTGTTCATTTCGAACCTCCTTCCCGACAGCACATTTCTAAGGATGTATCAATATCTACATACAGAAGCCCTATAAAGGGGACGTAATTTCGTTAAGTTACCCGCTCTCATAAGTTGTTGTTCCTAATTTATCTGTTGCCATCGATTCTGTCAAGATGGCTGCCGGACACAAGATAAGCTCAAAGTCGTTGGGATAAAAAAATATGTTAGTGTATTTGACAACAAAAAAAAAAAACTTGCGGGTGGGATGGATTACTCTGGCTTTTCATCAGGTTCCTGATATTATGGAATCCACATATTTATGGCGCTCATCCCTGTCTGGGTGTGACCGGAGTAGAAGTCGTAATGTCTGGAATATTTTTATATCTGTAATACTTCTCTTACTTGAATGTCAACTATATTAACAAGCTTTTTTATAAGTTTCACTTTCTGTGGGTTCGTTCTTAAATCTTGTGACTCATTTTTAAACCTGTTCCAGTTTAATTAGAAAGCTCAAAGATAATGTATAGAAATATTTATTTCATTTAATGAATGTTTATTATATATATATATATATATATATATATATATATATATATATATATATATATATATATATATATAGATAGATAGATAGATAGATAGATAGATAGATAGATAGATAGATAGATAGATAGATAGATAGATAGATAGATAGATATAGATATAGATCTCGTCACCGTCACCTCCAGATACTGTATTGATACTATACTATTATGATGGCACACACCCCAATTTCTCTCTCTTTCTTCTCTCTCTCTCTCTCTCTCTCTCTCTCTCTCTCTCTCTCTCTCTCTCTCTCTCTCTCTCTCCCCACCCACAGAACCACTAGTTAAACAGTACAATTTCTCTTAGTAAAACTGTGGTTTGGTTTGTAACGGTTTATGAGTTTATTTTTATTTACCTTGCTAATTTACCTTAAAATCTTTCTTAATTAACTGTCTTTATTTTCTATGTACATTGTTCATTATGCTCTTTAAAAATTCCTTTCTTCATATTACTTCAAGGGAGCAAACCTTGTCACTTAATATTATTAATAATTTGTATTTATTGCTCCACCTTATTCCCCCAACCAGTCCCCATCATTAAACAATATTTATGAAATCAGGTGGATTTAATTCTGACCAACATGAGATGATGAACAGATTCTGAATGAGACTAAATTGTGCCAGGTGATTTATGCTACGTTGCCAGATTGGCTTTAATATAACTTCAGATCAGTGTTTCCCAAATTGTCCTCCGATGGGCACAAAAGAGTTCCACTTGCACTTGTTCTCTTAACTATCTGATCACCTTCTAATAGACGCTGATTGTAAAGTCATCTAAAACAGTTGGAAGTCGCTGCTTGAAATAATAATGTGTGTATCTGTGTCGTATAAGATGATATGTGTGTGTGTGTGTCTGTGTCGCATAAGATGATGTGTGTGTGTACTTTAGAGTGTTCTAAACACAGAGACACATCTACTTTAGAGTGTTCTAAACACAGAGACACATCTACTTTATTAGAGTGTTCTAAACACAGAGACACATCTACTTTAGAGTGTTCTAAACACAGAGACACCTCTACTTTATAGTGTTGTAATACACAAGGACATATTTAAACACAACAGACTAGAAGTTCGCTCTATGTACTCAACTGATCCATTAAGTAATGAAATAAATAAGAAATTATGCCCGTTCACGTAGGGCGCTAGATCACCGGGGTGCGCTCAGTACGTGAGCAATCAGTTTTAAGATTCAATTAGTCTGGTCAGCCGTTAGTTCAGCACACACACTTCCACAACCCCACACAGCCCCACACCGTCCAGACTGTCCGTCCAACTGTACGTCTGTCCGTCCAACTGTACGTCTGTCCGTTCTATCTGTGCGAGGTCTGAATCTACCAACTCTCCTAGTACATAGTCAATTTTTGTGCTGGAAGTGTTCTTTTCGTTTGTTGACAAACTTATCATTTTACTTTCCGTTTACTTTTCTGTTTACTTTGATTGAATATCACGTAATTTGTTCTCTAACTCCCGGACGATTTTACCGTGTCGTCTGCTTAATGCTTTCTCCTATGAATTCACTTTAAAGCCAGTCTGTACTGGTTCTTTAGTTCCAGTCTGTACTATCTCTGACTCATAAACCTGTAGTAATTTCATCTTAGCGACTCCCACCTATTATCGAGTATTAACAGTGTCATAGATTTAACCGTATGCTTGGCCAACATAATTAGCTGCGGAAGTCAGATTGGGAAAGAAATAAACGGAGCATTTTAAATTTATAACCAAATAAAAGTTGTAGAAACCTAAGACTAGTTAACGAAACGAAATAAAGCGTCATACAGCTGGCAAAATATTTGATTGCAATTGAAAAAAAAATTTGACCAACGGATTTTGATAAATTTGTGTTACGTTTCTTCAATTTAATCTAAATAAGTAATTTACTTTATAGAGATTATTTTTTTTTTTTACATTAGGAATGTTTATCTAGATATTATTTATTTTCCTATTATGTGTCAATTGTTTGTGTTTAGAGAACTGTGTGTCAGATTGTGTTTTGAAATATCTTATGTTAAAACTGGTTCACTTTATTTACTGTTTTAATTCGATAAAAATTTCGTTTTCTGTCATGAGTTGAATGTATGGAACAAGACGCTAGCTGCAGTTGATGCGATACCATCACAGGTTCATACCATCACAGATTAATAACAGGTTCATACCATCCCAGATTAATAACAGGTTCATACCATCACAGGTTCATAATATCACAGATTAATAACAGGTTCATACCATCACAGATTAATAACAGGTTCATACCATCACAGGTTCATAATATCACAGATTAATAACAGGTTCATACCATCACAGATTAATAACAGGTTCATACCATCACAGGTTCATACCATCACAGATTCACAATAGTCTCATTAAACGGGTTCTCTTTGTGCCTTTGAATATTCTGAAGACAATAATTGGTTTACCTGAACAGTCATGTGAATATGTACACAGTGTATTCTCTGTCAAGTTTCACGTGATTTGAGATTTTATCTAGACCTGTAATTTCTCAGTGAAGACAACAAAATACATGGCAGATATGTGATTACGTATAATAAGTGTGTGTGTGTGTGTGTGCTCGAACTTGTGTGTGAATGTGTGTATTTAAAATGTCTTCGGATATTTTTCCTTGAGATGAACGGATACATTTTAATGTGCAACTAATTGAGCCTATTCTGTCAACTGTCAGACAAATTAAACAGGATAAAAAGGGTTAAATTAAGTGGGAAACATTGAGTTAAATTAAGCGGGATATAATGGGTTAAATTAAGCACATTGAGTCAATGAAAAATGAAGTGGGAGGGGTTAATATTATACACAGCTAAAGATGTTTGTGTGTACAAGTTACGTTCAGGACATATGTCATTTGTACATAACCACGGCTGCGTCTTAGGCCGCTCTTGACATTTCGATGCAGTAAACAAAATCAGCACGTACTCATATGTCACCCTCGTCGCAGACATTGTCAAGCTCGGTGAGCGCTGTGTGCGCGAGAAGAAAAACAAGCAAATCTGGTGAGCTATTTCCCTTTTCCATTCCCCGACTGTCGGGGTAATCAGTTCCGGCAATTTCCGCCTACATCTAGTGTACCATGTCCGCCTGCATCTAGTGTACCATGTCCGCCTGCATCTAGTGTACCATGTCCGCCTGCATCTAGTGTACCATGTCCGCCTGCATCTAGTGTACCATGTCCGCCTGCATCTAGTGTACCATGTCCGCCTGCATCTAGTGTACCATGTCCGCCTGCATCTAATGTACTCAGTTTTATTGTGAGCCGTCAGTGTCTACATCTATCTGTTATACATCACATAGAAAAATCATTGGTCAAATGAGGGAGTCAAGAACGCCAAATTACGTCTTTAAAAAAACACGTTGACAATGGTCGCGGTCGTGTTGGATTTTTCATTAATTGTAAGGTATGGGGGGGGGGAGATACCTGTGTTTATGTGTCTATTGTAAGTAAGTCTAGTGTCTATTGTAAGTAAGTCTAGTGTCTATTGTAAGTAAGTCTAGTGTCTATTGTAAGTAAGTCTAGTGTCTATTGTAAGTAAGTCTAGTGTCTATTGTAAGTAAGTCTAGTGTCTATTGTAAGTAAGTCTAGTGTCTATTGTAAGTAAGTCTAGTGTCTATTGTAAGTAAGTCTAGTGTCTATTGTAAGTAAGTCTAGTGTCTATTGTAAGTAAGTCTAGTGTCTATTGTAAGTAAGTCTAGTGTCTATTGTAAGTCAGTAAAGTTCCCTTAGCCGCAACGGCCCATCGGGACAGATGAAGTGTAGAGTTGTTCATCTGTTCCTATATCCATGGCATATTCGTGTGGTTAGCACAACTTAAGTCAGGTATCCATTTAAAGATGGTTGGACTTGTGGGACTAAACTCAAAATTTCACCTGGAAAAGTCTCCATGGTTCTCACTGAGGATCGAATTCAGGACTCTCAGTTCGACAGTCGAGTATCTACACCACTCGACCATCTGTCCCACTTGTGTTTCCATAAATAGTTTAAAATCTATCAGTCCGATGAACCTGTTGTTCAAGTGGGTGATTAAAATAACGATTTGACGTCAAACACACTTTGGCAAGTTAAGTTAATAATTTTTTTTTCTAATTGGTACCTTTAGCTAGTAAATTAAATATTTTACTAAATGGTCATATTTAAATGGCTACTGGCCATGATTGTCCTAACATTTATTTAACAAATACTCTGTATTACTCTATATGGCATTCAAATCCCCCGCACACAAACAGAAAAAAAAAAACGCCCATAATTCTTGCGGGTTACCTGCCAATCCCCCAGGGCCAACTCGATATAACGATCCCTATCCCTCCGAGGGTAAACTGTCCCATGCCACAAGATGTCAATGTCACGGTCAGAGTAATGATGTTGGTATTGTCTTATTGTAGTTTTAGGAACAGGTCGACTTCTGTTGGTATTGTCTTATTGTAGTTTTAGGAACAGGTCGACTTCTGTTGGTATTGTCTTATTGTAGTTTTAGGAACAGGTCGACTTCTGTTGGTATTGTCTTATTGTAGTTTTAGGAACAGGTCGACTTCTGTTGGTATTGTCTTATTGTAGTTTTAGGAACAGGTCGACTTCTGTTGGTATTGTCTTATTGTAGTTTTAGGAACAGGTCGACTTCTGTTGGTATTGTCTATAGGTATTGTCTTATTGTAGTGTTCTGTTATGTGTTAGAACTGGCAATAGAAATAAGACTTCACCAGATCTATTCATTGACTAATAGTTGGCGTGTGAGGAGAAAGAAGAAAAAATAAAGACTCATTTTAACCATGACCTCATTCATGTTAATTGAACTCGAGTGAGTAGCCAGGTGGCAACATTGAGGTCAGCCAGTACCAACTTAACTCAAACTGTTGTTGAGAGTTCCAGACAAAACCAAAAGAGCACTCATCTTTACATATAAGCCTGCTTACCAGTCTGTTTGTTGTTTTATTTAAAGATGCCACTCACTCTATCATTGCAGTAGACCAGGTCTAAATTTGGAAAGGGAATTTGTTTAATAGCCTCGTGTGTTATTATTATGTGGGTTGCAGCAAATTAAAAGTTTATGGAGAATCTCGCAGGTTATAATTTAATGCCGACATTTGCAGTAATTACAGTATAGTACAATACATAAAGGTGCAGTACTTTACTGTAAATTACAGTACCGCACACTATATTACAGTACTTTTACAATATTTGACATTTTGCAGTACATTACTTTCACAATTACAATTCTAAATACCTGCACACAATGGCTGATTTTAAAACTTTAGATTTTTGTTATTAATCTTTGCTATAGAAAAACAACAGAACAGTTGAATTAGTTCTAGTTTTTAATGAACCCGTTGATATTTATTGTCTGATTTCATGGCCACGTGACAGACATAATGAGATTGTAAATATTTGATTGGCTGGACATGAAATTTTAATGATGTACTTTGCAGTCAAGAGGTTTTTTTTGTTAAATGTCACTACTTGTGTCTGTAGTATTGTGTGAACGTGACACACTGATGGGCTAAATGTCACTTGTGTCTGTGGTCTTGTGTGAACGTGGCACACTAATGGGCTAAATGTCACTTGCGCCTGTGGTCTTGTGTGAACGTGGCACACTGATGGGCTAAATGTCACTTGTGTCTGTGGTCTTGTGTGAACGTGGCACACTGATGGGCTAAATGTCACTTGTGTCTGTGGTCTTGTGTGAACGTGACACAATGATGGGCTAAATGTCACTTGTGTCTGTGGTCTTGTGTGAACGTGACACAATGATGGGCTATATGTCATGTGTAACTCACCGGTATCTGAAGCACCCTGTTGAGGTCGAACATTAAGTGTGCAAACAAAATACAGTCGACGGCATAATTTCTTAATTCTTTCAAGATAATTCTTGACTCAGTCATTCCCAAGATAGTTCTTGACTCACTCATTCCCAAGATAGTTCTTGACTCACTCATTCCCAAGATAGTTCTTGACTCACTCATTCCCAAGATAGTTCTTGACTCAGTCATTCCCAAGATAGTTATTGACTCACTCATTCCCAAGATAGTTCTTGACTCACTCATTCCCAAGATAGTTCTTGACTCACTCATTCCCAAGATAGTTCTTGACTCACTCA
This sequence comes from Bulinus truncatus, assembly GCA_021962125.1. Classification (NCBI taxonomy): domain Eukaryota; kingdom Metazoa; phylum Mollusca; class Gastropoda; family Planorbidae; genus Bulinus; species Bulinus truncatus. Next base: position 3,869,752 of record JAGDYQ010000014.1, read on the forward strand.
TTCCCAAGATAGTTCTTGACTCACTCATTCCCAAGATAGTTCTTGACTCACTCATTCCCAAGCTAGTTTTTGACTCACTCATTCCCAAGATAGTACTTGACTCACTCATTCCCAAGATAGTACTTGACTCACTCATTCCCAAGATAGTTCTTGACTCACTCATTCCCAAGATAGTTTTTGACTCACTCATTCCCAAGATAGTACTTGACTCACTCATTCCCAAGATAGTACTTGACTCACTCATTCCCAAGATAGTTCTTGACTCACTCATTCCCAAGATAGTTCTTGACTCACTCATTCCCAAGATAGTTCTTGACTCACTCATTCCCAAGATAGTTCTTGACTCACTCATTCCCAAGCTAGTTTTTGACTCACTCATTCCCAAGATAGTACTTGACTCACTCATTCCCAAGATAGTACTTGACTCACTCATTCCCAAGATAGTTCTTGACTCACTCATTCCCAAGATAGTTTTTGACTCACTCATTCCCAAGATAGTTCTTGACTCACTCATTCCCAAGATAATTCTTGACCCCCTCACATATTTATAGATAAGTCTGACCAATATGTTTGTTTATAACAAAGTGAAATGTCCACAACAAATTACAGACTCATTTAAAAAGTTTCAGTAATCAAATTTAGTACATAGTCGTGCAAGAAATGTTCAGTTTCAGTTAGGTTTATTTTACAGTTAAATAAATTAACATAAATTACATTTGTGTAAAAAAAAAGGTTTAGTTTACTGTTAAATGAAAAAAAAATATGTTAATATACATTTGTATTGTTTACTTCCTGAGTAGAAAGGAAATTTCAACTTTGAGTCACACCAAATGTTGGCAAACCCAAGTCAGCGCCAACAAAAATATTTTCTATCAGTTTCACCTGTCACTCAAACTCAAAAATAAGAGAAGTTGAAAAAACAAAAACAAAAAAACAAATGTTAGGAAATATTCTTTTCTTTAAAGAATTGGAAAGCATCAACAATAAAACAGTAACACAGGCGTCGCGTGCTACAAATGTTTAAATAAAGTTGAGTGAATCTTATTGGCCCATTATGATTGTCTATAACTTAACATATTAATGAGTGTTTTTATACAGTGAAGTATAAAATGTTACCACTTACCCCGTCTAAGCCGTAGGTAGAATTGAACTTTGTATGTTTTTTTTGTTTGTATTTCATGATACATCAATGTTTTGTCTTTGTTCAAACTTTTATTAGTTACACAAGAACCTATTCACCAACGATTTCAATTTTTTCCCCACTGTTCTGTCATGAACTCTTTCTCACAATGTTTCAATATTATTGTACGTTTGTATTGAAGTTTTCATTACCCCTCCCCCAGAGCGTCCTCCAGTTTGAGGTCATCGACCTTGAGTTGCCTGTCCACGGGGCGACATACGCGAGCAAGTAACAGCAGCACATCCCCTTTCATATCAATACGTGACCACATCACTTGGCATATACATGACTGACCTTATGTTACACCTTTGATAAATCTATTTCAAATGGTCCACATCTGACCATCCACAATGTTTATCCCCCCCCCCTTCAGTGTTATCAGTTGTTAACAACTCCAGATAGATCCACGCAGTAGGTCAGGTGTTAAGAAGGTCAGAGAGACCCACCCAGTAAGGGTTAATATTTGATGAGGAAATGATCCCAGGTCTTGAACTCGGTAGACCAGCAGTTATTGCCACTTGGCTCTCACTCCTTCCTCTCGACTGACTTTCATTAACTGGGTTCTTGATAACAGATGGAGCCACTACAGAGACAAAGGGAATGGTAAGGACCAGAGTATCTCTCCCCCCCCCCCCATATATTCTCCACATAGTAAAGTCGATGAGGTATATGGGCAAAAAAAAATAACTACGAAACGTAATGAGATGTCAGTGAGGTATGAATGTTAACTTGGTTGAGTTTGACCGATTGGATGTCGGAGATGTCAGTGAGGTATGAATGTTAACTTGGTTGAGTTTGACCGATTGGATGTAGATGTCAGTAAGGTATGAATGTTAACTTGGTTGAGTTTGACCGATTGGATGTCGGAGATGTCAGTGAGGTATGAATGTTAACTTGGTTGAGTTTGACCGATTGGATGTCGGAGATGTCAGTGAGGTATGAATGTTAACTTGGTTGAGTTTGACCGATTGGATGTAGATGTCAGTGAGGTATGAATGTTAATTTGGTTGAGTTTGACCGATTGGATATAGATGTCAGTGAGGTATAAATGTTAACTTGGTTGAGTTTGACCGATTGGATGTAGATGTCAGTGAGGTATGAATGTTAACTTGGTTGAGTTTGACCGATTGGATGTCGGAGATGTCAGTGAGGTATGAATGTTAATTTGGTTGAGTTTGACCGATTGGATATAGATGTCAGTGAGGTATGAATGTTAACTTGGTTGAGTTTGACCGATTGGATATAGATGTCAGTGAGGTATGAATGTTAACTTGGTTGAGTTTGACCGATTGGATGTAGATGTCAGTGAGGTATGAATGTTAACTTGATTGAGTTTGACCGATTGGATGTCGGAGATGTCAGTGAGGTATGAATGTTAACTTGGTTGAGTTTGACCGATTGGATGTCGGAGATGTCAGTGAGGTATGAATGTTAACTTGGTTGAGTTTGACCGATTGGATATAGATGTCAGTGATGTATGAATGTTAACTTGGTTGAGTTTGACAGATTTGATGTCATCAGTTCGACGACACAATAGCAGGCTATTATAATTAAACTTAAATTATTATTTTTGTGAATGATGTTGTTGATTGCCTGCCCACTCGGTGTAATTATTAATAAACAAATCAATATACCCATACTATTAATATGTGTTACATTCAAGAGCTGGTTTTGTTTTATTTTGTCAAAAACTAATTTCAAGGGAAAAAAAATAAACATCTAAAGGTCAGTAGGTCATGCAAGGAATGAATACATATAGATGTTATAGGAGTCTCTACTAATTTGAAATCAAATTGTAATCAAATTGTTTGTGGTGTTATTGTTATTTCTCCTATTGAAGAGTCATAACAATCACTCGCACAACACAGTAATAAAACAAAATAAACACTACCACCTAGAGGGCAGCACAGTGTGTGCTCGTGTGTCCAGACAACACAGACCCACAACCCTAGCATTAGCCTGCCATCTCACCCCCCCCCCACCCCACCCTTCAGGCCTCACCGTCTATTAATTCTCAAAATGAAGATCATGTTTGATTTATCTCCGTTTCCTTCCTCTCCCCCCCCCCGACGCCCCCCTTCCCCTCAGGCTTTGATCGATACAAAACATTTCATTACCACCACCTCTACCCGCGCCCCCCCTTTCCCGTTACTTCATTGATCTCCACACCAGGGCTTTGATTTCCTTTCATTCTATTTTGTGTGTTTTTACTTGAAGATCGTTAACTCGCGTCCATAACTTCACACCAAGACAGCAAATAATTTTATCTGTAAGTAGATGGTTGGTTTTATTGTTGATTGCAGGTTCAGAGCTACACACACACACACACACACACACAAATACACACACGCATACATACACTTGTTTATTTTCCTTCATCTCCCTTCATCCCATTTATGTCTCTCCTCTGTTCATACATGAGTACATGTACTTCACTTTCTCCTATCTACTATCTATCCAACTTTTCTCTCTTCTGTCTTTTATTTTCTCCAAGACATTTCTCTGATACACCTTAAATATAGATGAATATATACTAATAGATTGAAAAACACCATTTATAAATGCAAGAATATATATATATATAAGAGCTGCTGTTCGATCAAAAAAATTGATCGAAATTAACGCATGATTAAAAAATTTAATCGCAAATTAACGCACATTTTAATCGACACAATATAATACAATTGTTTGTATTCAAACTAATATGTCATAATATCAAAGCATAATATTGGCATAATAAACAAGTCATTTTAATTTACGAAAGAGGTATAATGAATTATAACATATTTATTAAGCATTACCATATATGTCTATTGAATTAGTTATTAAGACCAGTTTATTGACATGTATCAATCACGTCAATGATGTGAATTGTTTTCTTTTAATTTAACAACAATGTCTAACCTTTTTTATCGTACCATAGTTCCGAACTAATGACGTATGTCCCTCCCTCCTTGTCATATTTTTCTTCACTTCGCCCACACCTAAGTCTGTTTACCCTACCCTCCACTTCCCATTTCAAAAAAAAAAAATACACACGTCATTTATATCTCATGTAACTTTTCTTTCATAAAATAATAGAGTAGCCAGAAAATTGTCGCTCACTTATTATTAACGCGTTTTTTTCTTTATTCCAACCCCCCCCCCTTTCCCCACCTAGTCACATTTTTAACACACTCTCTCTCCACCTAAAGATGTCCCAAAACAAGTTGATTTACTTTTGATCTTCCTTTGAAGTTTTTGCGCGTCGGTGTCTATAAATGTTACTCTTATATTCTTTCATTCATTTACTTTCTTACTATCAACTATTTGTTCAATGTTTTAGTGAACAACAGAAAAGAATTTTTTTTTATATGTCTGTCAGTTAAATTAATAAAAAGTATCTTGTAAAATGACACTCTTTAATGTTACCGTTTCAAACGTTCAAAGCAAAATTTTGATAGGTCGGCTTTCATTTTTGATCTTCTGTTGTTCTTTCGTGTGTCAACATTAACAATTCTTTCTTTCGTTTCATTTTGGTTATAGCAACAGTTGTATCCGAGTGTTTGCCGGTCTAACTCTTGGAGAAAAATCTTTTGATGTTTTTATTGTTATATACAAAGTACAAACGAAAATATGCCTTTCTTTCCATCATATCGACACCGCTAGTTTCAGAACGTTAATAAATATAAAATATTAAATTTAGCTCAGTAACACAATAATTCTGAAAAATACTTACAGTGTCTCGTGTACTGATGTTTGCATAGCATAGTCTAGACCATGTCTAGACATTGATTTCAAGTGTCATGAAACTGTTAGTGCAGCTGATGCAAGACGCTGTATTTTCAAATGCGATAAAAAATTGGGCGCAAAAAATGGTGATACAAAATTTCTAACATCTCGTTATTTTGACCTAATTATAACAGAGTTCACCAAACACTTGTCGTTCTTTTACCTCCACCAGTACACTACAATACCTCACCAATACACTACAGTATATAATGTAAACTAGTAAATGAAACTTTTTTTCTTTTTACATCGACCGGGAAGGGAGCAGGAGGTTCACTTGTCGAAAGGCTACATAACAAATCATCATCATTTTATATTACAATTGGGGCTTTTGTCCACATACCTGGGGGTGAGGGTGTGTGTAAATTGTGACAGGGTGGGGGTAGATCTACTTAATAAGTGAACGGACTTTAACTTCAAATTGTTGCGTGAAATTCCGTTATTTATCGATTTTGTGAACTTTCAGCATTTTGGTCAAATTAACGCATTTAGGTGTTGCGATAAAAGTTTTAATCGCAATTTTTTTTTGACGCGTTAATCGCAAATTAACGCAGTTTAATCAGCAGCCCTAATATATATATATATATATATATATATATATATATATATATATATATATATATATATATAGAGAGAGAGAGAGAGAGAGAGAGATAGATAGATAGATAGATAGATAGATAGATAGATAGATAGATAGATAGATAGATAGATAGATAGATAGATAGATAGATAGATAGATAGATAGATAGATAGATAGATAGATAGATAGATAGATAGATAGATAGACATAAAAATAATGAGAAAGATAAACAGAACGATAGATACATAGACAGACTGGTTGATTGAATAATTGATTGGCAGGCAGGCTAATTAGATAGATGCACCTATATATAAACTAAATAAACATATAGAGATGGACCAATCGATAATCGCACGTAAAGATACATACATAGATACATGCTAGCCTTCAAATTTGACATGTCACCTGTCTACGGACTAATTACCTGTCCTGTCACTCTACAGTTGACAGAAATGAAACACTTGAAATGTCCATTGATTTATTTTATTGACTGGTTGTGTGTACACAACGTAATTACACCCCCTCCCCACTCTTATAAACTATCTTTGATGGATGAACTCCCTTGGGTCCAGCTATGTACAATACATATACACATTTTTCTGTGTGTACATAAACAATGTATTTCATTTTTCTTTTCGCACACAATACACCTATTACTGATTCTTATTCATTCTCGCGGTCATTATGTTTATTATATATTATTTGTATCTATTTGTTAAAGGACATTGCCGTGTCGGCATTATCAAGGTGATGATTCTATCAAAGGTGATCAATATTTTTTCACTAAGATCAAACTTGGTCACAAACAGTCTACATTGACTGCCGATATTTCATTTAATATGTAGACTACTAACACATTGTTGTGAAATTTCTTATTTTTCATGGCAACTAAACCAACCTGTGGCTCTCAAAGTATGAGGTCGTGACCCACTGGTGTGTCGCGGGCTGATGATAAGTGGGTCAACTCAAAAATATTTACAATGACGTATTCGAGATTATATCCAGTGAATGTCCAGCTTAACTTTCTTCTGTCCATCCTTTCTTTACTTTCTTCTGTCCATTCTTTCTTTACTTTTCGGTCGCACAAAACAAACACGTTTCTAAGTGGGTCAAGAATTGCAAAAGTTAGATAACCATTGCCTTGGAATATACAATTAGAATTTGTTTGTTCCGTTAAAATAATGAAGACCTTAGGGCTAAATATTTTAAAAGTTCTCAAATCTGCAAGTCAAGTTTTTTACTTTTAACTGTTATATTGAATTTATTTGAAATTGGCGTGCTTGTTTACATGTGTAAAGAGATTGTAGGATTTGAACACATTATACCTTTTTGTGTTCTATTGTTTCGTCTTCCAATTGTAAATCAGTTTTTTTTTAACTTTTGTTTAATTATTATATTATTACTCATTAATTATGTTATATTTCACCATTGACATGTCCATGTGATCGATCAACCTCCGGCTGTTTAATAAAAACTAGACAATATAACTATGTCGTGTATTTAGACATTAGTAAACTTTCTGATTTGAAAGTAATTGGACATACGTTTCAAACTCAGATTTGGTCTGGAAAAAACTCGATAATAATGTTTTTACTGAAAATGGCTGCTGATTGATTTTTACAGATCAATGTTCCGGTTGATTTTGTTGAATGTTTCTCATAATATTTTCATAAAATTCCGAATTTTCAATAATTGATTTATAATCAATTACTGAGTTTGATATTTTGTTTGTTATTTTCTACTTTGGTGGGTAGGTGATTTCAAGTCCTACTGAAATGTCCCAATGCTCCTTCTGAAGTAACACAGTGGTCCTAATAAATGTCCCAATGCTCCTTCTGAAGTAACACAATGGCCCTAATAAATGTCCTGATGGTGTCCTACTGAAGTATCCCAATGGTCCTAATAAATGTCCTGATGGTGTCCTACTGAAGTATCCCAATGGTCCTAATAAATGTCCTGATGGTGTCCTACTGAAGTATCCCAACGGTCCTAATAAATGTCCTGATGGTGTCCTACTGAAGTATCCCAATAGTCCTAATAAATGTCCTGATGGTGTCCTACTGAAGTATCCCAATGGTCCTAATAAATGTCCTGGTGTCCTACTGAAGTATCCCAATGGTCCTAATAAATGTCCTGATGGTGTCCTACTGAAGTATCCCAATAGTCCTAATAAATGTCCTGATGGTGTCCTACTGAAGTATCCCAATGGTCCTACTGGAGTGTCCTAATAAAATGTCCCAATGGTCGTACTGTGCGAATGGTCGATAAATAAAATGTACAAATATACAAGGCTAGAGAACTTTTTTTTTCCAATGCTCTTTAATCTTTCCTCTTTTTTAAAATGTATGTACAGTGGGTATTCGGTTAACGAACTTAATCCGTTCCACAATTATGTTCGCTATCCGAATCGTTCATTAACCGATCATCGATTTACCATATATGTTAATGGGAATTCGATTAATTCGTTCTGGAGATCCTAAAAATTAAATTAAAAAAAAATTGCCATGTACAACTACATGAATAATTTCTTAATAAGTTTATTTAATTACAAATATGATACATACATATAGTCTTGCTTATTAATCAGTCATTTCTCTTTCTTTGGGCGTTAAAGAACATGTCCAATGTCGGTTGTTTTTCTCTCTCCTTTAGGACTTTCAGGAAATGATTGATAGCAATGTCGTTGTGGAGATCAGCAACCCTACTTACATCAGTTTGTTTAATGCCAGATCTTTTAAATTTTGTAAACCAGCCAGTGGTAGCCTTGAATTCTACATTTTCGGAGGACGAGCCTGGAGTTTGTTCTTTCGATTTCTCAAAAATTTCTCCAGCCTTCTCTTGAATGATGACCATTCTAGTTAGATCTCTTTTCACCAACCGTTCATTTATCCAAACTAAAAGCAAACTCTCGATTTTATCATGGATACACTTTTTTTTTTGCTTCTCGGATGTAATGTTCGTTACTCCTTTAGCGGCTTGAGTCTTCTTGATGATATCTTTTTTATCTAGGATTGTGCCTACACTAGACCTGTTCAAGCCGTACTGCCTGGTAACATCAGTCATTATTTGTCCACTCTCTACTTTAGTTATAATCTCTTGCTTGGTTTTTATGGTGAGCACAGTTCTTGACACTCCACTCTTTTCAGGTCCCATAATATTTTCAAATTTTCAGGGGTTTTTTATAAGGCGTTTAGAGAAGCACATACGAAAACCACAAGGACATAAACCAACTACACATGTATGGTACACTATTGACAAAGTGTCGTCGCACACTACGCTATGCGTCGTATGGTGCTGCCTCACTGCTAAGTAGTATGAATGATGACGTGTAAGCACACGCGCACATCCATTTTCAGGACAAATTGAGGACTGATGTCGGGTGTTTCGAGAGCCGAGACGTTTTCGTTAGAATTAGTTTTTGTTCGTTATCCGAATTTTGTTCGTTGTCCGAACACAAAAAATATTTCCTGAAAGTGTTCGTTGTCCGATTTGTTCGCTGTCCGAACAGTTCGTTAACCGAATACCCACTGTATATATATATATATATATATATATATATATATATATATGTGTGTGTGTGTAAATACTTTGTGGTATCAATTTCACTTAGTAAAACTTGTTAAAGAATAGAACAATCGTGAACTCAACATTTTTCATCAACTGAGTGTTGGCGCTGCACTCCACTATATGTGAGTGTCTGACGATGATATCATATGAACATTTATCGCATGTCAAGTCTAATGTTTTATTTGCCCTGACATATGTCATATACCACCATAATATTGGGGCGGTGTCTCTGTTTAGCCTTAGGTTTTATTTGTTGCAGTTTCCCCCTCCTGGTGGTCCGGTCTGTTTACACCGCCATTATGTCGCCATGTTTGTATTATCTGGCCTAAACTGGTGTGTGTGTTGGTGGGGGGGGGGGGAGTAATCATCGCCAGGGCCGGGAATTGAACTCAATTCCACCGTAGATTTTTTTTTCTAATTTTAACTGGTCTGTCATATTTTAAGTCTGCCTGTCTTACAATCTAAAACAAAATTACTATCTATCTATCTATCTATCTATCTATCTATCTATCTATCTATCTATCTATCTATCTATCTATCTATCTATCTATCTATCTATCACTGTCTCTCTCTCTCTCTATATATATATATATATATATATATATATATATATATTGATGTGTGTCTGTCTATATATCTATCTATGTGTATGTATATGTTGTGCTTATGTAAATCGTTATGTATTATCTATCACATAATAAGATAGCTTTATATAAATATGTACTATATATCACATAAGATATTTGTATATAAATATATACTATATGTCACACGATAAGATAGCTGTATATAAATATGTACTATCTATCACATGATAAGATAGCTGTATATAAATATGTACTTTCTATCACTAATATATCAGTAACAACGGGCCGGACACACAAGATGACACTCTGATGACACATATTATTTCATTTCAGACATGTCATTCACCCATAGTCAGATAGACAGACTTTTGTATAGAATAAATTTAATTACTTTTTTTTGTTTTAAACAGATGTTAGTCTATGGTCATAACAGGGAACTGTAATAAGTCAGTCATCTTCTCTCTCTCTCTCTCTCTCTCTCTCTCTCTCTCTCTCTCTCTCACACACACACACACACACACACAGTGTCTCACACACATACACACACACACAAGGGGATAAGGGCGTTAGAAAGCAAGAACGGACTTCTCGTCCGGAAGTTGAAATGTCTACTCCGTCCGGTGACGTCCTCGCCGGTCTAATGAGACAGGATGTTCCTGGCAGTGCCAGCTGTAGAAATAGAAAGAGGAAAGGGGGGGGGGGGCGTGGAAGTTATTTCTCTTCTAAGGACTTTATTCAATGCTTTTGGGAAGTTCCATTATTGTCGAGTGAAGAGTCTCTACACTACCAGAAAATTGAGAGATTGGAATCCAGATACAAATTAAATGAGGAGAAAAAACCGTTTATCTTTTGTCTAGTAGGCCAAGTACTCAGGTCACAGGAGATGTTAACATATAAAGAGATGTTATAATATCATTAACAAACCAACATATAAAATGATGTTATAATTAATCTCATTAACAAACCAACATATAAAGAGATGTTATAATATCATTAACAAACCAACATATAAAGAGATGTTATAATTTCATTAACAAACCAACATATTAAGAGATGCTATAATATCATTAACAAACCAACATATAAAGAGATGTTATAATATCATTAACAAACCAACATATATTTGGGGCCTTCTTAAAACAGGGGCCCCTAGGGGACACTAGAGGGCCCTAAATAGTATCATAAAGGGTCTGATGTGTGCACCAATAATGTAGGCAAGACGGGTGTTGTGTATATTTAGGACTTTATAAATTACTTCGTTAAGAATGTATTATTTTTTTTTACTTTCACACGGAGTTTCACTTTCACTGAACTCTGTTGACATCGGGTTATAATTCAATTTCACTGTTTAAACCTGTTCAGAACAAAACTATAGTTTCATAGAACTGTACCCGGGCCAGGCCGGATATATAGATCTCTAGTGTCAATACATGAATAAAGAGTCAGATGGGGTTGAAAAAAAACCCGGCCTATGACCCAATCAACACACACACAACACACAGAAAGGAAGATGTGTCCAGTGTAAACATGGTTAGCTAGAGTCAATTCAAGCTGCGGCTGGCGGACAACAAAAAAAAAAGTTTCCGTGTTGACTCAAGATTATAGAAAATATCTGGTCAGTGGCGTGACGGGCAGGGTGAGGGGGTGGTGGGTAGAGTGACGTCTTTAACTGGGATGACTTAAAGGACTTGTTCATTGATCCAACAACGTCAGTGGAAAATACCAGACGTACCAGCCCACAAACCGGTGGAAAATACCAGACGTACCAGCCACAAACCGGTGATAGAATATTTCTTACTTGGAGATATACCTGTATCGTACAACTCTCTTTCTCGCATTGACTATTTTATTGATTGATGGATACAGAAGGTTTTCAGTTTAACAATCAAACCATTCAAATATATTGGGGGTGGTGTCTGCTCTAGTATCTTCATGAAATGAAAGCCACAACTGTGTATATTGACTGAAATTAATGAGTTGGACAGTTTCGACTGTTTATACTATTACAGTGTAAGTCGCATTTGGTTAGATCAGGGGTGTGCAAACTCATTGTCTCGCGGGCCACAATGTGTTTTTAAATTTGAGAGAAGGGCCGCACCAAGAAAAGATGGATGTAAACGAATACAAATGAAATCTAAACGTCGTCGAATGTGTACCAGCAGATGGCGGGCCGCTTCAAACTGCATGGCGAGCCTTCTTTACTCCTTGTCTGTCACTCTCAGTGGATTGTCGTGCGGTAAGGCGCTCTTCTGTCGAGGACCTAGGTGCGATCTCCGGTTAGGACCGAAGGATATTTTGGTCAAGATTAAAATCCCTGCAGTATCTCCCGTGGTGCCTCCATGGCCATTGCATTACAAGCCCTGAAAGAAGAAACCATAACAAAACCCAGTCCCATTAGTGGTTTATAAGAAGAACTCATCCTTACAGTGACTTAACACACTATCCAGTCCTTGTTCTAGGAGCAGGGCTGCTGGTGGTTCCATGTGACTTAACACACTATCCAGTCCTTGTTCTAGGAGCAGGGCTGCTGGTGGTTCCATGTGACTTAACACACTATCCAGTCCTTGTTCTAGGAGCAGGGCTGCTGGTGGCTCCATGTGATTTAACACACTATCCAGTCCTTGTTCTAGGAGCAGGGCTGCTGGTAGTTCCATGTGACTCCTATCTCATTTTCCTGCATAATCAGTAGCGCGTGCATGCTTGTTTGTGATGTATTGTAGAACAACAACATAAGTTGTATAAACAATGCAAGCACTGTATACTTTTAGTGTACTAGTAACTAGCAAGATGGTGGCCACAGCAGTGTAGCGAGACTGTTACCTCAGCCAACTGCTGTTGGTGAGTATTGGTCCATTCACATATTTGATGTCGTCAGCCGTGAGTATCAGGTCTTGTATTTTGTCGTGTTAAAAAAAAAATGGACACATTATAAGAAATGGGCAATGTTGTGTACCGGTACTGTTCAATTTAATCTAATGATATGTGTGTGGGGGGGGGGGGAACAGTCTCACATTCCGAACTCTTCCAAAACTCTGTTTAATTTTATTTTTTACCATCATTTCAGCGAACGAAATCTATGAAGAATAAACTCATACATAAACAAATAGCATTGGCGTTTGCATTGTTTCCCCAAACGAGGACATTCCGCGAAACAGAACAAGAGATCTAGAGTCAATATATATACAAGGTGTAGAGGGCGTCTAACCTCCTTCATCTGACCCCTTCCCCACCAAACACACCGACTCACCTAACCCATCTCTCAATTTGATTCAATATGAACAGAAAAAAAAAACTATAAGAACAGGGGCAAATCATCGCTTCTTATCAACCATCTCTTATTGGTGAGTTATTTCCCTTAGACCTGCTGGTGGACGCGATAAGACTAAAGGGAGCTCATTCATTTATTTATTTCTCTCTTTCAATGTCCTCAAAAATAGAGATCGTTTCTCGATATTATTAGTCAATTAATTTTACATTCTATTTTTAGTGAGATTTTTCTCTGGCCATGGTAAGAAACATTAGATAAATACAATTTAATGTTAATTGGTTTCTTTACACTTGAATAAATGTCAGGGACAAACTATTGAACATATACATGAATACTTTTAAGATGAACACTTTTTGTTTTAAATTGTTCATTGCTTCAAAAAGGTTTCGTTTCTTTTTACAAGATCAAAACTTTGACACAAATTGAGCACATTGGAAAGTAGACTGGCTGTTTCCGTGACCTACTTTGTGTACGTGTGACAGACATTGTGTTTCTGTGACCTACTATGTGTACGTGTGACAGACATCGTGTTTCTGTGACCTACTTTGTGTACGTGTGACAGACATCGTGTTTCTGTGACAGATCTATTAATAACAAGAGACTATATTTTGGTTTTGGTATTAATAACAGAGACTATAATTTGGTACAGCGTATGTGTTTGTATATGTGACAGTTTGTGTATGTTACACATATACTATGTATGTATGTTACACACATACCATGTAAGTATCTTACACATATACCGTGTATGTATGCTACACATATGCCATGTATGTATGTTACACATATACCATGTATGTATGTTACACATATGCCGTGTATGTATTTTACACATATACCGTGTATGTATGTTACACATATACCATGTATGTATGTTACACATATGCCATGTATGTATGTTACACGTATACCATGTATGTATGTTACACGTATACCATGTATGTATGTTACACATATACCATGTATGTATGTTACACATATACCATGTAGTGGTGCTAAAAAGACCAAGTTCAGGTGACGACTTTGAGATAGTATTATCATCTTATACCAACACAACTTAAATTTCGTCATTATTTATTGACTTTATTTTATACAAACATTCCACTCACGCATACAAACATTCCGCTCACGCATACAAACATTCCACTCACGCATACAAACATGCCACTCACGCATACAAACATTCCACTCACGCATACAAACATGCCACTCACGCATACAAACATTCCACTCACACATACAAACATGCCACAAATGAGGATCTATTTTACTCTGTACTCTCCAATTTTAACTCACCAACAGACAAGTATGGTGTACATTGTGTCTCAACAGTTCCTGCAGGATGTATTGTGTAGCACTCTGTCGTCAAGTACTTGTTATTTTCAATCCATGTATTACTAGCATCACAAATTATTCACAAAGATGGTTTAAATGAAGAAAACAAACATTCCTGTGTTCTATGTTCATTTCTTAAACCTCTTGACTTTCAGCTCAACTTTGGAAAGTTTTATTTCTCTTTGAACGAGAGTAATTTCCCCCTATTTCACGTCTGCACGCAACCAAATGTGTAACAATGTGAGTTATGTCCCTTCAAATTTCATTCATTCATTACATCGCGCCATTCTGACTCGGTCAATCTAATTACCGCAACAATAAGAATTAAAGAAATAAATAGAAAGACGGAAAACAAAATTAAATTTGTTGAACTTCCTGTGATTTATATATTTTTTTAATCTCCCCTGACTTATCGCGAGATCGGAAAAAATTTCGATTTTCAATTAACTCCATTGTCCAGTACTTCCTTTGTCGCCAAGTCTTTACAAAATAAAATCATTTCCCCAGGTGAACATTTTATTGGCAACTAAACAAGATTTAATGTGTCAATCTAGGACGGCTGAGTAGAGGGGGTGACGTGGTTGTGGACCATTATTGAAAGTTTTCAGCAGTCAGTTCTGACCCATCAAACTCGCCCTAATTGGTTTTTTAGCATCGATCAAACGGCGTTGCTATGTCGACAGATAGGTCTCTCTAAACACTTCCGACGTCAGGCGTATCTCGTTTTTATCCTCGGTGTTTGTGGACCAGTTGTAGCCACACACGTGTACCTGTCCACTGCTGCACTGCTCAGTTTAGTTGGGGAAAGAAAATTTGTATTGCTTGCAACCACTGTGGTCCAGTTTCTTATGGCAATCAATGCCATTAGTTTGTTTGTTTTTAATAACTATTCAGACCACATACTGGTCAATTTAATCGCATGACTGTCTGAGTTAACACACTGCACTCCATATTAGTTGAAAGTTTGCTGTCATTTGGACAGAAGATAGATGTCAAAACTTGTATTATTTATAACGTAAATTATGATTACCGATGTATTTGAGTAAACTCTGTATAACCTTACCGAATTAAGCTTATGGCGTATCTGTGGCTGTCCGTATTGTCTACGTTAGTTCGTTAAAGAAAGTGTTTGTTTTTCTTTATAGAACATTTACTTGGCTTATAGTCGTTAGTTCAGTAGGAAGCTGCGTGGTTTGAATCCAACGATACGTTAAATGCCATGGTCATCTTAGAGCCACATACGGTCCCGTGTTGGTTTTTGTGTAGCATGTTTTGTATTAATGAATTTATTACGTTATTTTGTTTAAATAGATCTTCATAAATGTATTATGGTGCGACTCTTTAGATAATTATTGTATGCGGCCCTCATTCACCAAATACGTGACCACTCTATTTATAGGACTTTGACTTCTTGTGTGACATTTATACGTTATAGGAGGTTATCAGCTTTTTCTAGGGCACTTTTATGTAACTACTAAAGTAGTCTTGCTGGACAGTACTGGACACATAAAGCTCATATTCACTGTCAATATATTACCACATTGAAGTTTCTGTCGTTTAAATTACATCTAAACAAAATCTGGTATCGATACCACCCATTGCCAGCGATAGGGCTTTTAATGTATTGATTCACCGTTTATTGCTTTAAAATATCGATACTGAAACATTTTGGTAGTTTCTGATTCACCATATTGATGCCACATTGGCCAATAGCTGTAACGTAACGATATCGAGATAAAAACGTAAGGGACAAAAAGAAATTCGATGCCATTTTAATGTCGAGCGATATCAAATATTTAAAGGGCACAGATCCAGCTGACAGAGATTGTATTATAATGATGGGCCGGCACGTGACTGTGTCCACACGGGTCCAGAGTAAATATTCTGACGTCATTTGGAATGATGCAGGTGCGTGGTGACCTTAGAACTACATTGGCTAGTGTCGAGCTGAGAACTGGCCAAAAACTGATCACTGCCTGGCCAGTCATCAGCAGTCAATAAATAGCATTATGCAGATCAAACCATCGAACTACAAACAACTCAGGTAAACATACCTGCATTCACATTTAGACACACAGTAGACACATCAGCACGTTGCGTGAACATTCTACAGCAGGGGCCAGGCCAATAGCAGGGGGGGGGAGGGGGCAGGAAATAAATATTACTAAGTAGAGCAAACAAGCTGAGGGAGCCAGACACATACCACAAGACATACTGTAGACACATATCACAAGACACACCGTAGACACATACCACAAGACACACTGTTCTCACAGATAGAATAGACACACGCACACAACAGACAGCTCCTAATGTCAGAATTAATCACAACTCAGATTCATAGATCCATCTATTTGATCTACAGCTACAGCTGTAAGGAGGGGGTGGGGATGAGATGAGGGTGGGGAAGATCATAAGACTTAATGAATACTTTATCCAGACATCTCTTGTCTGTTGTTGGAGCGTCTGTTGACCATTTGGTCAATAAATCTCTAGGCCGCTAGTACTTTGATCTTAACAAGCGTTGGATGACTGTGTTGTCTACCTGTACAAATGTTGATAAACTTCATTTTTTAGAAATAGTATGGTAGTATTTTTTAAACTAAAACTTTCGTGATACATACCTGGCTGTTAGTGACTTAAGACTGATACATTATATATCTGTTAATCATGTCAGTGACTAGAAACTATTACACTATAGGCTAATACTTGTTAAGGTAACTAGAAAATTGTCATAGTATGTATCAAATTATCAGTGACTGTAAACTGTCATATTATGTATCAAGTTATCAGTGACTGGAAACTGTCATAGTATGTATCAAGATATTGACTGTAAACTGTCATAGTATGTATCAAGTTACCAGTGACTGTAAACTGTCACAATATATCCCTCATACTGCCCAAGTCCACATCCGTTATAACAACTGACCAGACTGTTAATGTTCACTTGACCATCTTCAGTTATCACCGGCTATCAGCCCACGGACTGTGTTGATTAAGGGACCCACCCATCTGAAAGGTAATTTAGATTCCGTCAGTAATTCTCATCTGGCTGTCGTGTGTGTACTATTTACTGCCGGACTAGTCACTTGTGTCAGTCTGGTGCCGATCGATACGTCAGTTGTTGTATCAATGACGACAGCAGACGACCAAAGTTTGTTTTGTCTCAGTGACTAAACAGGCGGGAAGAGAAAACACCAAGCGATTGTTTTTCTTTAATCTCATTCTTTTTAATCATCACCGGATGTTGCTGGTGGGTGTGTTCATGACGACACCATAGTGTTGTGTGATGACGCCTTGTTGTGTTGAATGGACTCCGTTTGATACCGGAATATGGGTGTGTTTATTGTTGTATAGTTATTTGTGATGTAACCACTTTGATATGAGTCTTTTGATACCGGAATATCGACCACTATATTTATATGGTTTTTATTACCGTGCAATATCCAAAGTTTTTTGATTGTTTGTTTATTAACAGTGCAAAGTTAGGCAGTCTGATATTGCTGATATTTTTTTTTTATAATTTTTGATATTACAGTACATAATGTGGTTATGTTTATTCAAATCAAATATAGTTTTTTTTCCTAGTGTCTATTTTATGATATTTTCGTATCAGTTTTAATCATAAAATTAAGCGTAAATTGAGATCCTTTTTAAAAAAAAAAACACGTTTTATGTATGCCACAGTTCTATTGACAATGCTGTATTTTAGTATATAAAAAATACTAGTTTGTGTTACCTGCTATAGTTGTGGTTGTGTATGAGTCTGTATATACTGTCTATATTTATACTTACAGCTATTGACATGGATACTAATGCCTGTCATCTTCATCATGTACTATTTAGACTGATTACAATCATGAAGATATGCTGTACTAAGTACCTGTCCACTTCCTGAAATACAACAGTCTGTATTACACCTGGTTGTAGTCTAGAATATTCAGTCTATATTCTAACACCACGAAATATCTCGCCAACTTTTAAGTAAACCTTTTTTGTTTGAAAATTGTTATATAGTTGTTAGTATTGACTGATTTTGGTCTGTGTTTGAAACACAATGGTTGATGGTCCTACCATATAGCTAGGGGGCACAACCTTTTCAACCCTGACGGCCCCATTGAACTTTGTCTTCTAGTTAGGATGACCGACAGACTCATTAGTATATGTATACCTATCCTTGCTATACAGGTTGTCTATCCTTGCTATACAGGTTGTCTATCCTTGCTATACAGGTTGTCTATCCTTGTTATACAGGTTGTCTATCCTTGCTATACAGGTTGTCTATCCTTGTTATACAGGTTGTCTATCCTTGTTATACAGGTTGTCTATCCTTGCTATACAGGTTGTCTATCCTTGCTATACAGGTTGTCTATCCTTGCTATACAGGTTGTCTATCCTTGCTATACAGGTTGTCTATCCTTGTTATACAGGTTGTCTATCCTTGCTATACAGGTTGTCTACCCTTGCTATACAGGTTGTCTACCCTTGCTATACAGGTTGTCTATCCTTGTTATACAGGTTGTCTATCCTTGCTATACAGGTTGTCTACCCTTGCTATACAGGTTGTCTATCCTTGCTATACAGGTTGTCTATCCTTGTTATACAGGTTGTCTACCCTTGCTATACAGGTTGTCTATCCTTGCTATACAGGTTGTCTACCCTTGTTATACAGGTTGTCTACCCTTGCTATACAGGTTGTCTATCCTTGTTATACAGGCTGTCTACCCTTGCTATACAGGTTGTCTATCCTTGTTATACAGGTTGTCTACCCTTGATATACAGGTTGTCTACCCTTGCTATACAGGTTGTCTACCCTTGCTATACAGGTTGTCTACCCTTGCTATACAGGTTGTCTATCCTTGTTATACAGGTTGTCTATCCTTGCTATACAGGTTGTCTATCCTTGTTATACAGGTTGTCTACCCTTGCTATACAGGTTGTCTATCCTTGCTATACAGGTTGTCTACCCTTGCTATACAGGTTGTCTATCCTTGCTATACAGGTTGTCTACCCTTGCTATACAGGCTGTCTACCCTTGTTATACAGGTTGTCTATCCTTGCTATACAGGTTGTCTATCCTTGCTATACAGGTTGTCTATCCTTGCTATACAGGTTGTCTATCCTTGCTATACAGGTTGTCTATCCTTGTTATACAGGTTGTCTATCCTTGCTATACAGGTTGTCTACCCTTGCTATACAGGTTGTCTACCCTTGCTATACAGGTTGTCTATCCTTGCTATACAGGTTGTCTATCCTTGCTATACAGGTTGTCTATCCTTGCTATACAGGTTGTCTACCCTTGCTATACAGGTTGTCTATCCTTGCTATACAGGTTGTCTATCCTTGTTATACAGGTTGTCTACCCTTGCTATACAGGTTGTCTATCCTTGCTATACAGGTTGTCTACCCTTGTTATACAGGTTGTCTATCCTTGCTATACAGGTTGTCTATCCTTGCTATACAGGCTGTCTACCCTTGCTATACAGGTTGTCTATCCTTGCTATACAGGTTGTCTACCCTTGATATACAGGTTGTCTATCCTTGTTATACAGGTTGTCTACCCTTGCTATACAGGTTGTCTATCCTTGTTATACAGGTTGTCTATCCTTGCTATACAGGTTGTCTATCCTTGCTATACAGGTTGTCTATCCTTGTTATACAGGTTGTCTACCCTTGCTATACAGGTTGTCTATCCTTGCTATACAGGTTGTCTATCCTTGCTATACAGGTTGTCTATCCTTGCTATACAGGTTGTCTATCCTTGCTATACAGGTTGTCTACCCTTGCTATACTGTAAATATTTTTAATTATGTTGTCTATGTGCCTCTTGTATGATTTATTTCAGTCATATGTCTAATTGGCCAACTCACTCACCTACCAACCCACTCACCTTTCAACATCACTACCTACTACCTAGCCACCTATCTATATACACCTGTCTACTTAGTCCACTGACATAGAACCCACCCAACTATATACACCTGTCTACTTAGTCCACTGACATAAAACTCACCCAACTATATACATCTGTCTACTTAGTCCACTGACATAAAACCCACCCAACTATATACATCTGTCTACTTAGTCCACTGACATAAAACCCACCCAACTATATATATATCTGTCTACTTAGTCCACTGACATAAAACCCACCCAACTATAAACACCTGTCTACTTAGTCCACTGACATAAAACCCACCCAACTATATACATCTGTCTACTTAGTCCACTGACATAAAACCCACCTATCCAGCTATACTGCCACTCATTCACGTATTAATCAGATCAGTTCATCACTTCTGTATTTTTTATTTCCCTGACATTTTCTTCAATGGTTAAGTACCTTGTTTCATTCTTCATTAAAAAATGTTTTGATGTACTACATTGAGTCTCTCGCTGAGAGTCCTATGGGAATACATTATGTCACTGTGGACTGGGATGAAGGATTACATTTGAATCACACCATGATGGTGTTTTATTTATTTTAATGGGTTTGTACTGAGGCTACGTGTTTTCTGATGTTGTTCGTTCTCTCTCTGGTTCTGGTTTTCTATGAGGTTATAGTCTTTCCAAAAATAATTTCGGACTAAGGAAGGGTTGAAAAATATCAATTTTACGATTTGTATCAGTTGTTGTTGTTGTATCAGTTGTTGTTGTATCAGTTGTTATTTCATTTTAGGATGCAGTATTTAGTGTTATGACTTTTACATTTAGTTGATATTAGTTTGTGTCAATACTCAACATGATTTTTCTTCCGGCCCGCAGCTCAAAGTTTAGAACCCAATCCGGCCCGTGACTCGGAAAGTAGGACCACCCCTGGATTCGACTCTTACCTTAATTAGTGCATAAGTCTGATAACCTATAATATATTGTTTTTTAATTTCATTAAGGTGACATCCGCCCCCCCCCACACACACCCGCACAATCAGTTTGATGTAATGAACTGCTGCTTTAGGCGCACATTAGTTAATCACAGTGGCTCCGTATACGACCGATCGTACTACGTATTTTTTTTTTCGGGACACGACCAGCAAACTTTGATGACGTCAGTAAACAGAATGAATGAGAACTCTTATTTACTGCAGACGTTGATGACGTCATTTGCTGTTAATAATCGGAGATATTTTTA
>JAGDYQ010000014.1:3891665-3961665 GCA_021962125.1 Bulinus truncatus
TGGTGGAACATACCCGACAAAATTCACTCACTTCTGTTTTTGGTGGAACATACCCCGACAAAATTCACTCACTTCTGTTTTTGGTGGAACATACCCCGACAAAATTCACTCACTTCTGTTTTTTGGTGGAACATACCCCGACAAAATTCACTCACTTCTGTTTTTGGTGGAACATACCCCGACAAAATTCACTCACTTCTGTTTTTGGTGGAACATACCCCCGACCAAATTCACTCACTTCTGTTTTTGGTGGAACATACCCCGACAAAAAATTCACTCACTTCTGTTTTTGGTGGAACATACCCCGACAAAATTCACTCACTTCGATTTTTTGGTGGAACATACCCCCCGACAAAAATTCACTCACTTCTGTTTTCGGTGGAACATACCCCGACAAAATTCACTCACTTCTGTTTTTTGGTGGAACATACCCCGACAAAATTCACTCACTTCTGTTTTTGAGTGGAACATACCCCGACAAAATTCACTCACTTCTGTTTTTGGTGGAACATACCCGACAAAATTCACTCACTTCTGTTTTTGGTGGAACCTACTGACAAAATTCACTCACTTCTGTTTTTGGTGGAACATACCCCGACAAAATTCACTCACTTCTGTTTTGGTGGAACATACCCCGACAAAATTCACTCACTTCTGTTTTTGGTGGAACATACCCCGACAAAATTCACTCACTTCTGTTTTTGTGAAGTGGAACATACCCCGACAAAATTCACTCACTTCGTTTTTTGGTGGAACATACCCTCGACAAAATTCACTCACTTCAGTTTTTATGGAACATAATCAATAAAATTCACTCACTTGTTTTTGTAGCAGAACATACCTCCTGACAAAAAAATTCACCACACTCCTCTTTCTTTTTGGTGGAACATACCCGACAAAATTCACCCACTTCTGTTTTCTTTGCTGGAACATACCCCGACAAAATCACCACTTCTTCTTGGTGGAACATACCTGACAAAATTCACTCACTTCTGTTTTTGGTGGAACATACCTCGACAACCACTCACTTCTGTTTTTGGTGGAACATACCCCGACAAAATTCACTAACTTCTGTTTTTGGTGGAACATACCCCGACAAAATTCACTCACTTCTGTTTTTGGTGGAACATACCCCGACAAAATTCACTCAACTTCTGTTTTTTGGTGGAACATGCCCCCGACAAAATTCACTCACTTCTGTTTTGGTGGAACATACCCGACAAAATTCACTCACTTCTGTTTTTGGTGGAACATACCCCGACAAAATTCACTCACTTCTGTTTTTGGTGGAACATACCCCGACAAAATTCACTCACTTCTGTTTTTGGTGGAACATACCCCGACAAAATTCACTCCACTTCTGTTTTTGGTGGAACATACCCCGACAAAATTCACTCACTTTCCTGTTTTTGGTGGAACATACCCCGACAAAATTCACTCACTTCTGTTTTTGGTGGAACATACCCCGACAAAATTCACTCACTTCTGTTTTTGGTGGAACATACTTACGACAAAATTCACTCACTTCTGTTTTTTGGTGGAACATACCCCGACAAAATTCACTCACTTCTGTTTTGGTGGAACATACCCCGACAAAATTCACTCACTTCTGTTTTTGGTGGAACATACCCTGACAAAATTCACTCACTTCTGTTTTTTGGTGGAACATACCCGACAAAATTCACTCACTTCTGTTTTTGGTGGAACATACCCCGACAAAATTCACTCACTTCTGTTTTTGGTGGAACATACCCCGACAAAATTCACTCACTTCTGTTTTTGGTGGAACATACCCCGACAAAATTCACTCACTTCTGTTTTTGGTGGAACATACCCCGACAAAATTCACTCACTTCTGTTTTTGGTGGAACATACCCCGACAAAATTCACTCACTTCTGTTTTTGGTGGAACATACCCCGACAAAATTCACTCACTTCTGTTTTTGGTGGAACATACCCCGACAAAATTCACTCACTCTGTTTTTGGTGGAACATACCCCTGACAAAATTCACTCACTTTCTGTTTTTGGTGGAACATACCCCGACAAAATTCACTCACTTCTGTTTTTGGTGGAACATACCCCGACAAAATTCACTCACTTCTGTTTTTGGTGGAACATACCCCGACAAAATTCACTCACTTCTGTTTTTGGTGGAACATACCCCGACAAAATTCACTCACTTCTGTTTTTGGTGGAACATACCCCGACAAAATTCACTCACTTCTGTTTTTGGTGGAACATACCCCGACAAAATTCACTCACTTCTGTTTTTGGTGGAACATACCCCGACAAAATTCACTCACTTCTGTTTTTGGTGGAACATACCCCGACAAAATTCACTCACTTCTTTTTGGTGGAACATACCCCGACAAAATTCACTCACTTCTGTTTTTGGTGGAACATACCCCGACAAAATTCACTCACTTCTGTTTTTGGTGGAACAAAATTCACTCACTTCGAACATACAAAATTCACTCACTTCTGTTTTTGGTGGAACCCCGACAAAATTCTCACTTCTGTTTTGGTGGAACATACCCCGACAAAATTCACTCACTTCTGTTTTTGGTGGAACATACCCCGACAAAATTCACTCACTTCATGACAAAATTCACTCACTTCTGTTTTTGGTGGAACATACCCCGACAAAATTCACTCACTTCTGTTTTTGGTGGAACATACCCCGACAAAATTCACTCACTTCTGTTTTTGGTGGAACATACCCCGACAAAATTCACTCACTTCGTTTTTGGTGGAACATACCCCGACAAAATTCACTCACTTCTGTTTTTGGTGGAACATACCCCGACAAAATTCACTCACTTCTGTTTTTGGTGGAACATACCCCGACAAAATTCACTCACTTCTGTTTTTGGTGGAACATACCGACAAATTCACTCACTTCTGTTTTTGGTGGAACATACCCCGACAAAATTCACTCACTTCTGTTTTTGGTGGAACATACCCCGACAAAATTCACTCACTTCTGTTTTTGGTGGAACATACCCCGACAAAATTCACTCACTTCTGTTTTTGGTGGAACATACCCCGACAAAATTCACTCACTTCTGTTTTTGGTGGAACAAAATTCACTCCCGACAAAATTCACTCACTTCTGTTTTTGGTGGAACATACCCCGACAAAATTCACTCACTTCTTTTGGTGGAACATACCCCGACAAAATTCACTCACTTCTGTTTTTGGTGGAACATACCCCGACAAAATTCACTCACTTCTGTTTTTGGTGGAACATACCCCGACAAAATTCACTCACTTCTGTTTTTGGTGGAACATACCCCGACAAAATTCACTCACTTCTGTTTTTGGTGGAACATACCCCGACAAAATTCACTCACTTCTGTTTTTGGTGGAACATACCCTGACAAAATTCACTCACTTCTGTTTTTGGTGGAACATACCCCGACAAAATTCACTCACTCTGTTTTTGGTGGAACATACCCCGACAAAATTCACTCACTTCTGTTTTTGGTGGAACATACCCCGACAAAATTCACTCACTTCTGTTTTTGGTGGAACATACCCCGACAAAATTCACTCACTTCTGTTTTTGGTGGAACATACCCCGACAAAATTCACTCACTTCTGTTTTTGGTGGAACATACCCCGACAAAATTCACTCACTTCTGTTTTTGGTGGAACATACCCCGACAAAATTCACTCACTTCTGTTTTTGGTGGAACATACCCCGACAAAATTCACTCACTTCAGTTTTTTGTTTATTTTGGTTGTGAGTAGTTAGAATGTGGTGTTTCCGTAAATAAGAGGTTTACGTCAAAAAAGATAATGAATACAAGAATAAAAAGACATAATTTTATAGTAATCATATTGCGCAGTAATACATTTTGGACAAACTTGCCGTGTCACTATATTACAGGCATGCGCAAACGAAGCCTTTCGTGTTATGAAAAGTTCCTTAAACTTAATAGGCCATCGGGGCAGATGAAGTGTAGAATTCATCAGTTTCTGCAACCTCGGCAAATGAAGGGATAGTGTGATTAGCACAATGCCCAGCCGCCTTTACTTCCCTAATTAAAGTCTGGTACCCATTTAAAGCTGGTTGGACTTGTGGGACATTATACACCAAATATCACTTGCTTTAACACCGAGCATCGAACCCGGGATTCTTAGGTCGACAGTCAAGCGCTCTAGATCGCTCGCCAATCCGTCCACCGCGTTTATGTTATGGCTAATTATAAATGTACATTCTGCTAAAGCAGACGAGAGTGAAGGCACTGATAAGTAGACTGAAAAGTTCACTGAAAAGTTCACTGATACGTTAACGGATAAGTTCACGGATAATTTCCCTAATAAGTTCACTGAAAAAGTTCACTGATAAGATCAACATTAGTTGAACGGATAAATCCAGCTATGTCTCTTTTTAGTTAACTTTCATACACACTATTTTAAAAACGAAAATGTTGAAAACACATTCATAGGTACATTACAGACCCCTCCTTTCCCGAACAACCGCACCCTGCTTCAGTGAACGCCACAACCGTCCGCTCCACCACCTCATACCCCCTTAAACATTACGCCCACTACTCACTCCCAACCCGGCCCACCAATATCTCCGTCCCCCCCGTCCACCTCTTACCTTCCTCCCTCCCTCCCACCATTCTTTACCCTCCCCCCTCCCAAAAGTAAATTGTTACGTCATTCGTTAAATTCAAATCAATTATAATATTATATTCGAATAAGTCACTAAACAAAAGAGGTTAAAAAACACAGTGATATTTATCCACGTAAACACCTTACTGCGACACCCTTCTTATGGGAAAACCCCTTCAGCCACTAATTTATTATAAATCGCTAACATTCATTTCAACCTTTACTAAAAATGGAAATTTTATTTTGTTACTTATACGCTATTTTTTTTTTTTAGCTTAGGAGAGACAAAGGAAGCGGGGAAATGCTTTTTATGTAGTAGATGTTAACTGTTTAATTTCTATTTGTGCATACCATGGTGCATACTAAAGACTCGACCCATATCCTCTTGGTCCGTTCATTCTTTCTAATTTAATAACACTTTGTGGCCCACTATTCAAATATTTCGCCCACCCCCTGCCATAATACTTAACCTATTTCGCAGCACAGGTATTTATCAATTATTAAAACACTGCATAACACTATCACAAATTACCCACAATTCTCAAACATTGACTCAATTGTACGTTTGCTACCTTAGATTGTTTTTGAACATGACAACATTAAAATAATTTCAAAGAAATTCTTGGCCTTCAGCGAAAAGAAATAAATAGCGATCATTCATTTAAAAACAATGCAAATTTCTTTAATAAACTAATTCATCAATTCTGTTATGGAAACTATATTTAGAAACAAAGAGACTGTACTAGACTTATTATTAAAAGCAAATTCCCTTTTGAATCGCTCAATAAATGGGAATCCCCGCATAATAGAATGTGCCAATCTTGATAGCGGTGATTTTTTTTCTTCAGTCCACCTGATAAATCAATTTGATTACTTCATTACCCTAATTATGAAATAAATTTATTGGTTTGGATTTATTAAACGAAGGTATATTTTATTTTTTATGCATTTAATATATTACAGGTAACATTTTATTATATAATTTGTTAAAATTAAGGTGTTAACACGTAGCAATGTATTATTTGTTTTTTTTTCATATCTAATACATTATACAAAATACATTGCTATTTTATTTCATTATTATTGTTGCTATAATTTTGAATTAATTATCAGAGTATCTTTTATGGTCGGAATTTAGCGGAAGATAATAATTTATGACTTTAAAGTTACACTACAGTAATGTCCCCAACATCTCCCGTTTCCAAATGTCATTACTGCACCATGGAGAACACGTGGGACATTGAGAAATTAGTAGTTGTTGATATTTTATGTAGTCTCTGCCAGTGTTATTACAGTTAGCATTTTTCAGTTACAGTAAGAGTTACAGCTAGCCGTTCAAATATTTTTCAGTTACTATATCAGTAATCACTAGTAAAGACGTATGCATCAAAACATATGAAAAATACCGGTATATGAACCAAATATTTTTACTAAACAACAAGTCCACACAGCTTTTAAATGTCTTAAGTTGTGGAGGTAAAGGCGGCTGGGCGTTGTGCTAACCACACAATCCCTACATATGCTCAGGTTATAGAAACAGATGAATTCTACACTTCATCTGCTCCGATGGCCCACTAGGTCTTAGGGAACTTTACTTACTACTATACTGTTAGCGAGATGATTGTTTAAGTTATTGACTTTGACGAATTGACAAAACACTTTGACTCCAATGTAGGTCTACACTCTTGACACATCTTGTTCTACACTCTTGACACATCTTGTTCTACACTCTTGACACATCTTGTTCTACACTCTTGACACATCTTGTTCTACACTCTTGACACATCTTGTTCTACACTCTTGACACATCTTGTTCTACACTCTTGACGCATCTTGTTTTACACTCTTGACGCATCTTGCTCTACACTCTTGACGCATCTTGCTCTACCCTCTTCACACATCTTGTTCTACACTCTTGACACATCTTGTTCTACACTCTTGACACATCTTGCTCTACACTCTTGACACATCTTGTTCTACACTCTTGACACATCTTGTTCTACACTCTTGACACATCTTGTTCCACACTCTTGACACATCTTGTTCTACACTCTTGACACATCTTGTTCTGAGGCTAACATTATCTGGTCATCTGTCAATTTATCCCCTTGGATCGATTGTCATTATCTTTAATATAAAATATGATTAAAGTAAAATAAAAATATTTTTGTTTCTTTCTGTAATTACAAAATTCATATACAATTTAAATTTAGTTTAATTATTTCTCCTCTCCTCAGTCTATCAGTCAAATATTGTCTTCGATTTAACAGAACATCTGTTAAAGAGGAAAGGAAAAAAAACCCAGCAACATTTGATGACGTCATTCTGAGATATTAATCGCCGGAATATCTTTGATCCGATTGGCTGTTGAGTGAAGAAGATTTGAATGTTCTGGATGATTTTTATCTCTTCTTATTCTTCAAAGTTTAAAATAAATAAATAATCCGCTCCCCCCCCCCCCCCATTTTGAGTGGCTCATACAGTGAACATCCTCTCCCTCTTGTACCAGGAGCGGCTCATATGGTTAATGTGGCACGCAGGCGGCTTACCATATCACTTGTTGTGTGAGGCGGTGACAGACTAGCAGCGGTTAATCTGTGATGACACTGGCATTCAAGTAGTGTCATCCGTAGTGGACATTTCTGTACTCGGCAGCTCCTCGATGCCATCTTCAGGCCAACTCGGATCGTTCCAAGGGAAACAACTGTGAGGACGGCTCATAGGAAATCAATTGACAGAAACACACACACACACACACACACACACACACGCTCACTAGTAGCCACTTGAAAAATGACCACACAGAAAGATGAGAATAATCTCCCCTTCCCGAGATCTCCAGACTTTGTAAGGATCCCACAAAAAGAACTGAAAGGTTATGGGGTAAGTAGAAGTTTTTTTTTAAGTCACTTGATCTCTCACACATCTACTCGCATGTACACTCACACATATACACACACATGGCGCGCGCGCACACACACTCCATACATGAGGAATCCCCCCCCCCCGGGACGAGATCTTTATATTTCATAAGTATTCCTCACAATAAACTAAATGTTTACGAGGTTAGTCTTTATTATTGGTTCACATTTTACACACAGTACCACACGCCCCCCCTCCACTACACTCACACCCACCCAAACTCCCCTACTCACATTCTACTATAAAATCTCCACACTCTCCCACTCACGATCACTCTCCTCCACAATCCATCACACAATCATGATTTCCCCACATACACTTCCGAACACTCTCTCCCTTGCACATTACGCCACACTGCCGTTCACATTACGCCACACTGCCCTTCACATTACGCCACACTGTCCTTCATACTACGCCACACTGTCCTTCATACTACGCCACACAGTCCTTCATACTACGCCACACTGACCTTCATACTACGCCACACTGACCTTCATACTACGCCACACTGACCTTCATACTACGCCACACTGACCTTCATACTACGCCACACTGACCTTCATACTACGTCACACGGTCCTTCATACTACGTCACACGGTCCTTCATTCTACGTCACACGGTCCTTCATACTACGCCACACTGTCCTTCATACTACGTCACACGGTCCTTCATACTACGTCACACGGTCCTTCATACTACGTCACACGGTCCTTCATACTACGTCACACGGTCCTTCATACTACGTCACACTGTCCTTCATACTACGTCACACGGTCCTTCATACTACGTCACACGGTCCTTCATACTACGTCACACGGTCCTTCATACTACGCCACACTGTCCTTCAACCTACGTCACACGGTCCTTCATACTACGTCACACGGTCCTTCATACTACGTCACACTGTCCTTCATACTACGTCACACTGTCCTTCATGCTACGTCACACTGTCCCTTACACTTTCCACCACACTCCCTCCTAATCTCCCCCAAAATTTGCCACATCTTCCTCACCCCCCCCCTCCCCCATCTCACACAGATGTTTGTATTCAGACACACAAACAAACAGATGTAAACATATTGACGTGTATATTGTCGTCAGTGTATACAACAAAAAGAACCTAAGACTGACAAGGTGCATTGTCATGATTCTGACCAACATTAATTAACCTGCTTCATACTGAATGCAATTGTCAACATTGAACACTACATACAAAGTTCACCAACTAATTTTTTAACATTTACATTTTTTTTTTTACTAATAGCCTTCATTCTATATTTATTTATTTATTTGTTAGTAATATTATTCCTTTTTGTACATTATACAAATTAAACAAACAAGGAGTGTATCTGTGGTAAAATAAACTATATAGACATGACCAAATTTGTCTACAAAATACAAATACACACGCACACAAAACAATTTTGTTTTAGTTGTCATTCATGTAGACATAAACCCCCTGATTCTATGGTAAACCCTTCTTCGTAAACATGCCTCCTGTATAGACTTTTCTGAAACATTGAACGGGGTGAATTCACTGGTCACTCAGTGATATAGTCATGTCATGGTTTCACTGGCCACCCAATGATATAGTCATGTCATGGTTTCACTGTGTAATACAGCCACGTCATAATTTAAAGTGAGAACTTCCATTACTGAACTTAAGAAATAAAAGGTAGAAAAAAAAACATCGTTTTGAAGAGAATTGATTTATTTCTTATCTCGCGCGATGTTTTATAGTTTACTGAGGAGACCAACACACAATAATGAATCAATACAACATCATAAAATATCAAGGGGAAAGAACAAACATTTAGAAAGAAGGCTGTGGTCTTAAACTTGGTTGATGACAAAACTTAGTAGATTAATGTTTGTATGTTCAACAATTTGGACAACATTGTGATATTGGATGTACCAGTGATTGTGATATTGGATGTACCAGTGATTGTGATATTGGATGTATCAGTGATTGTGATATTGGATGTATCAGTGATTGTGATATTGGATGTACCAGTGATTGTGATATTGGATGTATGAGTGATTGTGATATTGTATGTATCAGTGATTGTGATATTGGATGTATCAGTGATTGTGATATTGCTTACATAATTAATTGTCATTATCAATAAAAAGTTACTTTGATAAAGTTTTAGAAAAAAAACTTTCTGCATGAATTAAAACGTTGGTCTGAGATCGACCCAACCATTACCGGGTTCGATTTACCACCGGAGATGCCGGTAATATTCCCGGCACTGAGAACTGTCATCCCCGGCTCTGCTTTAGCTAATATATCCCCGCCGGGGATGAAATCATAGACATTTATCCCCGGCTCCGCAGAAATTTTTTTTCATCCCCGGCACTGGTTTTTTCTTAAATCGAGCACTGACCATTACAATTCACAAGTAGTTCTGTCACAATAAAATAACATTGATTGTGTCTGCGTCACTGACACTAAGACAGTTGACACACCATTGAGAGTTCAACCATACGGCGGACACTACGACGGTGTATATCAGTAAATTGTTGTATAGGTCTGTACTTGGTTGTTGATATATAATTTAGCCGATATTATACTCATCATTGCTGATTGTTGGTCCGGGTATCCTAGTACAATACTAAACATTCTTGTCCTCTAGTCTCAGTGACAATGCATTCAATGATTTCAAACTGGTTTAAATGATATTGTATTGATTGATTATTAACTGCTTTAAATGGTCGTTAAATTGTCTAAATCAGCTGACCATTGGTGACTATCTAGAGTATTTAGTTGGCCCGCAGTAGAAAATATACAAAAGAATTCACGTGATTGAGGTAATTGAATTTAGGAGTTTATCGGTAACTTATGTTTATTCAAAGTAATACACTCGAAATACTGCTGACTTATAAAAATGATACGCTATGATTAAACAATATATAAAACTTTCTGAAAATAAGTTTTCATTAAAACGTAGAAAATCTCGAACAGCTAGTGATATTTGATTTTTAATTACCCAAAAACACGACAGATGCTACAACTTCCAGACAACGAATTTTGAATCAAAGCGCAAAAAGAAAATATAGAAGATAAATATAGTGGTTCTTGGAATATGGTACATATGAAATTGAAGTAAATAGTTTTTTTTATTCAAATTACCTTCTGATATATAGTAGGTATTTGGGCTAGTTGACATTTACTGATCAATCGGTAGCAAGTCTTGATGGTATTTTAGTACTGTGTGACATTGAATCAGTGATGACATGACACAGTACGGAAACCAATACATGGATGGAACTGCCATACTAGTGTATGTAAACAACTCGGCTGTCCAGTGTTATTGCCATGGGACACTGACATCTGGCATAGACAAAACAACCTGACAGCTGGACTAGCTGTTTTTTTTTTTTGGCTGTTAACAGTTAACAATTTCATTCCTCATCCAACTTCCTAACTGCATGTCGTATTGTTAACCGAAATTCCAAATGCAAATAAACACAGAAGCCTGCTGGGATTTCTACTCCACCTCTCACACCCTTCCTCCCTTCTGTACCTCCCACCCTTCCTCCCTTCTCTCCCCCCCCCCATTTCTTTCCCTTAAGCTTCTCACAGTTGTCTGGCAGAACTAAACATATGTTGCCATTGTGTGGGCATATGTGAGTGTCTGAGTGTGTGTACATGTGAGTATCCGTGTGTGTGTGTGTACATGTGAGTATCCGTGTGTGTGTGTGTGTACATGTGAGTGTCTGTGTGTGTGTACATGTGAGTGTCCGTGTGTGTGTGTACATGTGAGTGTCCGTGTGTGTAGGTGGTATACATACATGCATGAGTGTCTACGTGTGTGAGTCAGCGTGCGACTTGCTCCAGACACCGCTACACTATTACCCTTCACACCGACGGGTTCTGTTATGAATGTTTGATGACCGGGTCTCTCCCCCGTGGTACAATACCGGTCTTGGCTTCCGTGTGGTGGGGGCCGGCTGGGAGATTAGAGCTGCAGTAGCCACACACAAAGGTGTCACCCCCCTACCGAGTCCGGACTGAATAATTAACTAGCCAGCTCAGGGTCCAGTGGAAACTGTTGTTGTGTCTTTGTGTGTCGTGTCAATGAAGCTGCCGTGACTTGCATAATAACGCTTTTCAAGGCTCTCATGTTTTTAATGACCTGTCCACATAAGTGCAGGTGATTAAATTAAAATTTAGACTATATTGATTGTTTGTGTGGGGACAGAAGACTATTTTGATTGTTTGTGTGGGGACTGAAGACTATTTTGATTGTTTGTGTGGGGACAGAAGACTATATTAATTGTTTGTGTGGGGACAGAAGACTATATTGATTGTGTGAGGACGGAAGACTATTTTGATTGTTTGTGTGGGGACAGAAGACTATATTGATTGTGTGGGGACAGAAGACTATATTGATTGTTTGTGTGGGGGCTGAAGACTATATTGATTGTTTGTGTGGGGACAGAAGACTATATTGATTGTGTGGGGACTGAAGACTATATTGATTGTTTGTGTGGGGACAGAAGACTATATTGATTGTGTGGGGACTGAAGACTATATTGATCGTTTGTGTGGGGACAGAAGACTATATTGATTGTTTGTGTGGTGACAAATGAGAAAATGCAAGAAGTTAAAATCGCTAATAATCCAACTCTCAAAAATTTAGAATGGGGAAAGGGAGGGGGGTGAACCTCTGAAACTTAAATTTAGTTTAGGGCGGGAGGGGGGGGTTAGATGAAGACTGATCTGAATGAAACACCGAGTGAAACGTGAGAACCGTCTTTAGTCTCTCCCCGGGTCTGTCTGAATGATGGCAGTTTGTCAGGTAAAACGAACATAATACCTAGCCACAGTTCTCTCACTAACGATGTCCCTGTCAGTGGATGTGTGGCTGGATTGATCTGTGTGGCTGGATTGATCTGTGTGTATCGATGCCCTGTCAGTGGATGTGTGACACTGTGGATTGATCTGTGTGTATCGATGCCCTGTCAGTGGATGTGTGGCTGGTTTGATCTGTGTGTATCGATGCCCTGTCAGTGGATGTGTGGCTGGATTGATCTGTGTGTATAAATGCCCTGTCAGTGGATGGGACACTGTGGATTGATCTGTGTGTATCGATGACCTGTCAGTGGATGTGTGGCTGGATTGATCTGTGTGTATCGATGCCCTGCCAGTGGATGTGACACTGCGGTTTGATCTGTGTGTATCGATGCCCTGTCAGTGGATGTGTGGCTGGATTGATCTGTGTGTATCGATGCCCTGTCAGTGGATGTGACACTGCGGTTTGATCTGTGTGTATCAATGCCCTGTCAGTGGATGTGTGGCTGGATTGATCTGTGTGTAACGGTGCCCTGTCAGTGGATGTCAGTGGATGTGTGGCTGGATTGATCTGTGTGTAACGGTGCCCTGTCAGTGGATGTGTGGCTGGATTGATCTGTGTGTAACGGTGCCCTGTCAGTGGATGTGGCACTGGATTGATCTGTGTGTAACGGTGCCCTGTGAGTGGATGTGTGGCTGGATTGATCTGTGTGTAACGGTGCCCTGTCAGTGGATGTGGCACTGGATTGATCTGTGTGTAACGATGCCCTGTCAGTGGATGTGTGGCTGGATTGATCTGTGTGTATCGATGCCCTGTCAGTGGATGTGTGGCTGGATTGATCTGTGTGTAACGGTGCCCTGTCAGTGGATGTGTGGCTGGATTCATCTGTGTGTAACGGTGCCCTGTCAGTGGATGTGTGGCTGGATTGATCTGTGTGTAACGGTGCCCTGTCAGTGGATGTGTGGCTGGATTAATCTGTGTGTAACGGTGCCCTGTCAGTGGATGTGTGGCTGGATTGATCTGTGTGTAACGGTGCCCTGTCAGTGGATGTGTGGCTGGATTGATCTGTGTGTAACGGTGCCCTGTCAGTGGATGTGTGGCTGGATTGATCTGTGTGTAACGGTGCCCTGTCAGTGGATGGGTGGCTGGATTGATCTGTGTGTATCGGTGCCCTGTCAGTGGATGTGTGGCTGGATTGATCTGTGTGTAACGGTGCCCTGTCAGTGGATGTGATACTGTGGATTGATCTGTGTGTATCAATGCCCTGTCAGTGGATGTGTGACTGGATTGATCTGTGTGTAACGGTGCCCTGTCAGTGGATGTGTGGCTGGATTGATCTGTGTGTAACGGTGCCCTGTCAGTGGATGTGTGGCTGGATTGATCTGTGTGTAACGGTGCCCTGTCAGTGGATGTGTGGCTGGATTGATCTGTGTGTAACGGTGCCCTGTCAGTGGATGTGTGACTGGATTGATCTGTGTGTAACGGTGCCCTGTCAGTGGATGTGTGGCTGGATTGATCTGTGTGTAACGGTGCCCTGTCAGTGGATGTGTGGCTGGATTGATCTGTGTGTAACGGTGCCCTGTCAGTGGATGTGTGGCTGGATTGATCTGTGTGTAACGGTGCCCTGTCAGTGGATGTGTGGCTGGATTGATCTGTGTGTAACGGTGCCCTGTCAGTGGATGTGTGGCTGGATTGATCTGTGTGTAACGGTGCCCTGTCAGTGGATGTGTGGCTGGATTGATCTGTGTGTAACGGTGCCCTGTCAGTGGATGTGTGGCTGGATTGATCTGTGTGTAACGGTGCCCTGTCAGTGGATGTGTGGCTGGATTGATCTGTGTGTAACGGTGCCCTGTCAGTGGATGTGTGGCTGGATTGATCTGTGTGTAACGGTGCCCTGTCAGTGGATGTGTGGCTGGATTGATCTGTGTGTAACGGTGCCCTGTCAGTGGATGTGTGGCTGGATTGATCTGTGTGTAACGGTGCCCTGTCAGTGGATGTGTGGCTGGATTGATCTGTGTGTAACGGTGCCCTGTGAGTGGATGTGTGGCTGGATTGATCTGTGTGTAACGGTGCCCTGTCAGTGGATGTGTGGCTGGATTGATCTGTGTGTAACGGTGCCCGGTCAGTGGATGTGTGGCTGGATTGATCTGTGTGTAACGGTGCCCTGTCAGTAAATGTGTGGCTGGATTGATCTGTGTGTAACGGTGCCCTGTCAGTGGATGTGTGGCTGGATTGATCTGTGTGTAACGGTGCCCTGTCAGTGGATGTGTGGCTGGATTGATCTGTGTGTAACGGTGCCCTGTCAGTGGATGTGTGGCTGGATTGATCTGTGTGTAACGGTGCCCTGTCAGTGGATGTGTGGCTGGATTGATCTGTGTGTAACGGTGCCCTGTCAGTGGATGTGTGGCTGGATTGATCTGTGTGTAACGGTGCCCTGTCAGTGGATGTGTGGCTGGATTGATCTGTGTGTATCGATGCCCTGTCAGTGGATGTGTGGCTGGATTGATCTGTGTGTATCGTTGCCCTGTCAGTGGATGTGTGGCTGGATTGATCTGTGTGTAACGGTGCCCTGTCAGTGGATGTGTGGCTGGATTGACCTGTGTGTAACGGTGCCCTGTCAGTGGATTGTGGCTGGATTGATCTGTGTGTATCGATGCCCTGTCAGTGGATGTGTGGCTGGATTCATCTGTGTGTAACGGTGCCCTGTCAGTGGATGTGTGGCTGGATTCATCTGTGTGTAACGGTGCCCTGTCAGTGGATGTGTGGCTGGATTGATCTGTGTGTAACGGTGCCCTGTCAGTGGATGTGATACTGTGGATTGATCTGTGTGTATCGATGCCCTGTCAGTGGATGTGTGGCTGGATTGATCTGTGTGTAACGGTGCCCTGTCAGTGGATGTGATACTGTGGATTGATCTGTGTGTATCGATGCCCTGTCAGTGGATGTGTGGCTGGATTGATCTGTGTGTAACGGTGCCCTGTCAGTGGATGTGTGGCTGGATTGATCTGTGTGTAACGGTGCCCTGTCAGTGGATGTGTGGCTGGATTGATCTGTGTGTAACGGTGCCCTGTCAGTGGATGTGATACTGTGGATTGATCTGTGTGTAACGGTGCCCTGTCAGTGGATGTGTGGCTGGATTGATCTGTGTGTAACGGTGCCCTGTCAGTGGATGTGTGGCTGGATTGATCTGTGTGTAACGGTGCCCTGTCAGTGGATGTGTAGCTGGATTGATCTGTGTGTAACGGTGCCCTGTCAGTGGATGTGTGGCTGGATTGATCTGTGTGTATCGATGCCCTGTTAGTGGATGTGTGGCTGGATTGATCTGTGTGTAACGGTGCCCTGTCAGTGGATGTGATACTGTGGATTGATCTGTGTGTATCAATGCCCTGTCAGTGGATGTGTGGCTGGATTGATCTGTGTGTAACGGTGCCCTGTCAGTGGATGTGTGGCTGGATTGATCTGTGTGTAACGGTGCCCTGTCAGTGGATGTGTGGCTGGATTGATCTGTGTGTAACGGTGCCCTGTCAGTGGATGTGTGGCTGGATTGATCTGTGTGTATCGATGCCCTGTCAGTGGATGTGTGGCTGGATTGATCTGTGTGTAACGGTGCCCTGTCAGTGGATGTGTGGCTGGATTGATCTGTGTGTATCGATGCCCTGTCAGTGGTTGTGTGGCTGGATTGATCTGTGTGTAACGGTGCCCTGTCAGTGGATGTGTGGCTGGATTGATCTGTGTGTAACGGTGCCCTGTCAGTGGATGTGTGGCTGGATTGATCTGTGTGTAACGGTGCCCTGTCAGTGGATGTGTGGCTGGATTGATCTGTGTGTAACGGTGCCCTGTCAGTGGATGTGTGGCTGGATTGATCTGTGTGTAACGGTGCCCTGTCAGTGGATGTGTGGCTGGATCGATCTGTGTGTAACGGTGCCCTGTCAGTGGATGTGTGGCTGGATTGATCTGTGTGTAACGGTGCCCTGTCAGTGGATGTGTGGCTGGATTGATCTGTGTGTAACGGTGCCCTGTGAGTGGATGTGTGGCTGGATTGATCTGTGTGTAACGGTGCCCTGTCAGTGGATGTGTGGCTGGATTGATCTGTGTGTAACGGTGCCCTGTCAGTGGATGTGTGGCTGGATTGATCTGTGTGTATCGATGCCCTGTCAGTGGATGTGTGGCTGGATTGATCTGTGTGTAACGGTGCCCTGTCAGTGGATGTGTGGCTGGATTGATCTGTGTGTAACGGTGCCCTGTCAGTGGATGTGTGGCTGGATTGATCTGTGTGTAACGGTGCCCTGTCAGTGGATGTGTGGCTTGATTGATCTGTGTGTATCGATGCCCTGTCAGTGGATGTGTGGCTGGATTGATCTGTGTGTATCGATGCCCTGTCAGTGGATGTGTGGCTGGATTGATCTGTGTGTAACGGTGCCCTGTCAGTGGATGTGATACTGTGGATTGATCTGTGTGTATCGATGCCCTGTCAGTGGATGTGTGGCTGGATTGATCTGTGTGTAACGGTGCCCTGTCAGTGGATGTGATACTGTGGATTGATCTGTGTGTATCGATGCCCTGTCAGTGGATGTGTGGCTGGATTGATCTGTGTGTAACGGTGCCCTGTGAGTGGATGTGTGGCTGGATTGATCTGTGTGTAACGGTGCCCTGTCAGTGGATGTGTGGCTGGATTGATCTGTGTGTAACGGTGCCCTGTCAGTGGATGTGTGGCTGGATTGATCTGTGTGTAACGGTGCCCTGTCAGTGGATGTGTGGCTGGATTGATCTGTGTGTAACGGTGCCCTGTCAGTGGATGTGTGGCTGGATTGATCTGTGTGTAACGGTGCCCTGTCAGTGGATGTGTGGCTGGATTGATCTGTGTGTAACGGTGCCCTGTCAGTGGATGTGTGGCTAGATTGATCTGTGTGTAACGTTGCCCTGTCAGTGGGTGTGTGGCTGGATTGATCTGTGTGTAACGGTGCCCTGTCAGTGGATGTGACACTGGATTGATCTGTGTGTATCGATGCCCTGTCAGTGGATGTGTGGCTGGATTGATCTGTGTGTAACGGTGCCCTGTCAGTGGATGTGACACAGTGGATTGATCTGTGTGCTCTCATGAATGAATTTATTAATTGGCGACATTCTGATTGATCACAAACATTTTTTTTTGTTTGTTTGCAGATACATAAATGTACGAGTTTAACCAAAGGTCATTAGAAGATATTTGTTAATTGATTAAAATGAGTTGATATATTTTATTCTCTTTCAATCACAACTTAAGTACAAAACATATCCACGCAGCTGATATGAAATTTATCAGCTCAATTAAAAGTCACGTCGATTTAAAAGGTCCTCAAACGTTATATAGATCAGGACATCTTTTGGGGTCTTGTTTCAAGACAACTTTTGGGGTCTAGTTTCAGGACAACTTTTGGGCTCTAGTTTCAGGACAACTTTTGGGGTCTAGTTTCAGGACAACTTTTGGGCTCTAGTTTCAGGACAACTTTTGGGCTCTAGTTTCAGGACAACTTTTGGGCTCTAGTTTCACTGACCAACCATTGCCACTGTTTTTTTTTTAATTACAACATTAAAATGATTGAAGCGAAAAAAAATCAATGTAAACATCCAGTCTGGATTATGGTTCTTTGTTTCCTTACCCCATTGAATACCTGTCAACATTTCTTTTGGTCATTTTTTTATGTTTTGAATTAATCTCCATACTGCGCACTGATTGTTGCATACATCTCCGTACTGCGCACTGATATTGTTACATACATCTCCGTACTGCGCACTGATTGTTACATACATCTCCGTACTGCGCACTTATTATTAGATTCATTGTTAACTTAAAAATCCAGAAATGCGCCCTTCCACCAGCTATAACTAACTGATAAGTTTTGTCGTTATTAGAAACTTTATGTAATTGGCGCTTTATTACTTGTGCATCTATTTTGAATTTTTTTTTAGAAATGAAAAAAGAAATCATTTTGTACAATACTAGTCGATACATATTTTACCTGGCAACTACTTCGGTAAAGTTTACACCTACTGTTTCCAACACAATGTGATGGTCTGTGAACTCAGACACAGGTCATGTTGTCATAGCTTTGCGTGCCAGTTGAGATTTGTATCACTGATTCCTCCCGACCCAAAGTCTCTCCAGGGGGGACATTATATTGATGCACTCATTGACCCACAAGTGACAAACACTGTACTTTATGTCTTTCGCCACAGGACCGGTGACATATGGGTGGTGGAGCAACAGTACCAAGGACATTGACCCACAAGTGACAAACACTGTACTTTATGTCTTTCGCCACAGGACCGGTGACATATGGGTGGTGGAGCAACAGTACCAAGGACATAGACCCACAAGTCACAAATGGTGATTTACGAGACATGATGTTTGTTATTGATTCAGATGGATGATACCTTCATTAAATGTAAATAGATGAAGTTAATATATATATATACACAGACATATAATAGACATTCTTAGAAAGTTACTTGTCATCCATATGTAAATGACATTTGCTTGTCATTTATGTACACTTAAAAGGCTCCAAAGTATGATCTATTTAAACTCGAATGAAGCCCACATGAGTTCTCTTTGAGTTCATTCAGGGCCGCAGTAATGGAAGGGGGTGTGCCCTGATACACTGTTAACACCTAGCCTTCTTTTGTCCTATTTCCCTTCATAATAACATTAAAAAAAAAAAAGAAAGCGCCGCTGCACCCCTTGGGGGCTCGGGCCTCTGACAGGTATTTGGGTCGCCCACACCTTTGTGACGACCCTGGTTCACTAACCGTCATTTTTAAAACAATGAATTTGTTTTCATGTGGTCTCGTCTGTTCTAATTCATCGCTTTCATTTTACAAAAAATAACACATGATTAAAGGTGTTGTCCTTGTCTTCTTCTTTCATCATCTGTACACTCCCCCCCTCCCCACCCCCACTCCCGGGTCATCATCTCCATCTTGTCATTTTAACGCTGTATACGATCTCTTTAATTATTTATTCATTTTTCTCCCTTTATTGTTGCATCTCCAACAATTATGTTCACTTTCTTTCAAATTTGAAAATAAAAAAAAAAAGTAGTTCAATAAATAGTTCTCACATTTCTCACGTCTGCAGTTTATATTTCCGTTAATTACTGGCACCCCCCTTCCCCACGCGATCTATAATAACTTGCGAGTCATTGATAATTCTTTTATCAGCATAACGCAGAATAATTTTTTTTTCCTATGGTTGACGCTAAAATGTCACGTGTTTTGCCTATGGTGGACGCAAAAATGTCACGTGTTTTGCCTATGGTGAACGATAAAATTCATGTGTTTTGTCTGTGTCGCTAAAATGTCATGTGAAGTTACCTTTCATTTGTATTTTGCCAATGGTTGACGCTAAAATGTCATGTGTTTTGCCTATGGTTGACGCTAAAATGTCATGTGTTTTGCCTATGGTTGACGCTAAAATGTCACTTGTTTTGCCTATGGTTGACGCTAAAATGTCATGTGTTTTGCCTATGGTTGACTCTAAAATGTCATGTGTTTTTCCTATGGTTGACGCTAAAATGTCATGTGTTTTGCCTATGGTTGACGCCAGTAAAGAGTATATCATCAGTTAAGTCATTTGACCACTCCAGTTGTGTGTGCTCACTTGACTCAATCGTCTCGACCTTCCCGTGTCCTTATATTCAAATATCCGCCAGTTATTCACTTGAGACCCATAGGCAATACGGTCAAGTGGGCCTAGATCTCGTCTCACGCTTTTATTCAATGTATCCACACTAACGCTTCTGTATGCTCGTCAATTAGACAAGAAACACATTGCCGGTCTGGCTGGGTGTTGATCAGAATACTTCACTGAAATCTTAACTGGTCTAGACCTACCACAATCGGGTACACTCATCTATCTTGTCATGAACGAGACAAAAACATCTTTAGGGAGTAACGACTAGGGCAACGGCCCCTGGCCCAGCGCCCGAGTGGGTGTGGGCTGTTGAATCATGTCGATTAGAAATATAGCCTCCAGTTACCATTGTTCTAACCGTTGTCATATGTATTCCAGAGTGTCGTATATCATCCACAGTGTCGTATAGCATCAAGAGTATCGCATAGAATCAAGAGTGCCGTATTATCATGTGTGTCATATATAGCTTGACATTTTTGAACGGAGATTGATCGATAGATACGTGTATTAAATATATTGATTTAAAAACAGAAATTAAGGAACTTTTTATTATCATGACAATAGTTTTATTTGAAAAAAATAATCCACCTGACAGTAATTCTGTCTGAAATGTCACCTGTATTATTTTTTCTTCTCATCACTGTTCTTTGGTAAC
Source organism: Bulinus truncatus (assembly GCA_021962125.1). Lineage (NCBI taxonomy): Eukaryota > Metazoa > Mollusca > Gastropoda > Planorbidae > Bulinus > Bulinus truncatus. The sequence goes on from JAGDYQ010000014.1 coordinate 3,912,343, forward strand.
TTCTTGGTTACCTCACACGTTATAATAGATACTATTTACTGCTATATTCAACAGTTACAAACATCTTTTTATCAAACGGTAAACGTACTTGTCACAAACGCATTGCTTCACCCCCTCCCCCCCCCCAACCAACCTCTCTCATCTGAAAAGATCAACTTGACACTGCACTAACACCAGGCTGTAAAACCATTTCAGCGTCCACTCCAGGGGTTATCAGAGTACTCTATCGAGTCTGGCACTGCCCACTTTCACCACGCCCCCCCCCACACACACACACATCTCCGCCATCCCATCCCACATTTCAGCCGATGGCATCTGGCAACATCCTCTTTATCTTTCAACAGATTCCTGGCACCTGTACAGGTGAAACCAAACCAGAGCTGACATACTGCTATCCCATTTTTTTTTTACCTTTCCATCAAACGTCATGGCGTGATATAATTATAACATTTCAACGTTGTATAAAACAATGTAAGTTATCATTTATGTAATGATACACATACAACACTCATTAGACATTTCTAAGCATCCCATAATTTCATTACTACTTTAAATGTCTTATTGATTGGTCAGTGATTTCCAAGCGTACGATTTGAGGCCGACTATGAAAATTGTTCCATTCTTTGAGAATCGTTGTGATTAACATTGCGTGCACATATCATTGTTTAGCCACACAGTGTGTGCACATATCGCTGTTTAGCTACACAGTGTGTGCACATATTGCTGTTTAGCCACACAGTGTGTGCACATATCGCTGTGTTTAGCTACACAGTGCGTACACATATCGCTGTGTTTAGCTACACAGTGTGTGCACATATTGCTGTGCTTAGCCACACAGTAAGTGCACACATCGCTGTTTAGCCACACAGTGTGTGCACATATCGCTGTTTAGCTACAGAGTGTGTGCACATATCGCTGTTTAGCCACACAGTGTGTGCACATATCGCTGTTTAGCTACACATTGTGTGCACATATCGCTGTACTACACAGTGTGTGAAATCTGTGTTTCTGTACATATCGAAGATTATTTCATTTGACCATGTGTCATTTATTCTTTTACTTTGAACTAAGTGGTCACTACATTTACTTAGTGTCTATTTTACGTTGCAGCTGACATTTCAAACAAAAATAACGACTGTCATAGAGTAGTGCCACTTCTCAGTATGTCAAGAAATGCCACTTCTGGTCATAGCATGTCACTGGCCTGTCATTAAATGTCATTTCTCTTCTGTCATCAGATACCTATGATCTCTTCCTCTTTGTCTCTGGTCTGTCTCTTTGATGTCACCTCTGTAAATAACCAACGAGGTAACTTCTTTCAGACACTGGATGTCACTGGTCTGTCTCTGTGATGTCATCTCTGTAAATAACCAACGAGGTAACTTCTTTCAGACACTGGATGTCACTTGACTGTCTCTGTGATGTCATCTCTGTAAATAACCAACGAGGTAACTTCTTTCAGACACTGGATGTCACTTAAACTGTCTCTGTGATGTCATCTCTGTAAATAACCAACGAGGTAACTTCTTTCAGACACTGGATGTCACTTGACTGTCATTAGATGTGACCTCTCTGTGTGTGCTACCAGATGTCACGTTTGTCAGTCTAGTTCACAGTATCTCACTATCACACAAGTGATGAGTTTTTTCTCCTTCACTTCACTGTTTAACTTCACTGTTTCACTTCACTGTTTCACTTCACTGTTTCTCTTCACTGTTTCACTTTACTGTTTCACTTCACTGTTTCACTTCGGCTTCTTTCTCTTCGTGATATTTCGAAAGAGAGAGAGAGAGAGAAAGAGAGAGAGAGAGAGAGAGAGAGAGAGAGAGAGAGAGAGAGAGAGAGAGAGAGAGAGAGAGAGAGAGAGTGAGTGAGTGTAAAAGGATTAAATATATTTTATGAAAATACGGATAGAAAATTTACTGGTAACTTAGAATTTGTCGAATTCTGAAGACTTTCAGCAACAAGTTAAATTGTTATTTGTACGGGTGACTGGGAAATACTTTCACTGCATCAGATTTATTTTCGTGTACTATTTATTTATCTGTCTCACCTGACACATCAAACATGACGTAAGATAAAACAAAACATGGCGGTTAAACCCCGCTGGGGACAGAATATGTTCGGGCGAATTTTAGAAATCGGAACAGGCAAAAATATTTATGGAAGTTGAATGACGTCATACTCTGTGTTTATTATCTCTTACGTTAATCTGATGTGATTATGAATATCAGACTTGTGAAATATTACACTGATGGAATGTTAGACTGACGGAACACGAGACTGATGGAATGTTAGACTGACGGAACATGAGACTGATGGAATGTTAGACTGACGGAACATGAGACTGATGGAATGTTAGACTGACGGAACAAGAGACTGATGGAATGTTAGACTGACGGAACATGAGACTGATGGAATGTTAGACTGACGGAACACGAGACTGATGGAATGTTAGACTGACGGAACATGAGACTGATGGAATGTTAGACTGACGGAACACGAGGCTGATGGAATGTTAGACTGACGGAACACGAGACTAATGGAATGTTAGACTGACGGAACACGAGACTGATGGAATGTTAGACTGACGGAACACGAGACTGATGGAATGTTGGACTGACGGAACATGAGACGGATGGAATGTTAGACTGACGGAACACGAGACTGATGGAATGTTAGACTGACGGAACACGAGACTGATGGGATGTTAGACTGACGGAACATGAGACTGATGGAATGTTTGACTGACGGAACACGAGACTGATGGAATGTTAGACTGACGGAACAAGAGACTGATGGAATGTTAGGAAACTCAATTCACTATAAAATGTTAATTTGTATATTGATTATCAGAAAACTCAATTCCCTGTACAATGTGTGTCACTTTGTGTGTTGACTTTTCAAAAAGAAGTGAAAGAAAACGTTCCACTATTAAGACGACTAATTGTTTTTAATCAACAAACTGATGCTGACAAACAAACAAAAAAAAACAGTTCCCATAATCCGAACTCCACACCTGTGGGTGAATTCTGTATATTCGTAGTTTATCTCCCCTTTGGAAATTTAACCTGAGAATTTACTAACTTTGCTCTTTTCTTGTGTTTGTCTGACTGAAGGCTATCAGTTTGTTGATGTTCCAGTCAATGGATAGCGCTCATTGGTTGAAATTAGCAGCCAATCATTTGCCTCATGTTTCAATTACAACGAGAAAAAGTTGTTTTTATTTTTTTTTTGGATAATCTAAACTTTTAAGTTATAAAAATATCTAAGTAAAAAAAATATAAACAAATCTAATTTTAGATCCTATGATATATTTCAAGAAAAAAAAAAGCACCCAAGTGTGTTATAAACACTTCAGGCAATTTGTCATCAGAAATGTGATTAAAAGAGCAATAGAGTCTTGCATGTATGTGTTGGACCATGTAGATTGAAGTATTGAGTGTCTTGTGTACGCTTAAACGCTTTACTCTTATTTTGTTAAATTGTATGTTTTGATCATACATGGAAATAATTATTCTGGTGTTTCTATTTTAAATAAAAAAAATATTTTTTTTTTTTACATAATTGTCACATAACTTTCCTTCCTTTTCCTATACAGCCAATTTAGTAAGGGCCCTGGCCTGCCGTACTACTCTTCTTCACTTTTTCCGATCCACGGTTTTCTTCTTCCACTCCTATGGCTTTAAGGTCTTTCTCCATTTCCTCTAACCATCTGCTTCTTGGTCTGCCCTAAGACCTTTTCTCATTGGGTGTTGCCTCATATATTGCTTTTGGACCTCTGTTGTTTTCCATTTTTTCTATGTGCCCCACCCAGCTCTATCTATTCGTTTTGATTGTCAGTTAACGGCTCCGTTCATTTTGAAAATAGACATTTTCAGAGCTCCGGTTACCCCAGACATGGGCAGAGTACGTCCCGCGGGCCAAGTACGGTCCATTTGGCTCTTTGATTCGGCCGCTCATTTCATTTAGATTACAATTAATTTATTGGCTATTTACAAACACTCCAACCGTTTGCTCTTGGCATGGCTGCCCTCTGTTTAACGCCCGTCAATAGTCCGTCTCTTCTGTTATAGGTATGAATCTGTTATGGTTATATACAGGCATGGCTCCCCTCTGTGTAACGCCCGTCCCTAGTCCGTCTCTTCTGTTATAGGTATGAATCTGTTATGGTTATATACAGGCATGGCTGCCCTCTGTGTAACGCCCGTCCCTAGTCCGTCTCTTCTGTTATAGGTATGAATCTGTTATGGTTATATACAGGCATGGCTCCCCTCTGTGTAACGCCCATCCCTAGTCCGTCTCTTCTGTTATAGGTATGAATCTGTTATGGTCAATGGTCATATAAAGTTTCTTTGCCCACCCCTGCGCTATACTTTGACTATTACGTTTACTGACCTAGGAGTTATTTTATTTACTGTTACTTCCTTTGAATTGCTGCGGACCCTCCCACCACCCCACCCTAAACATTTCACGCGGATCTCGCAGTACCCCCCGGGGCACAATGTGCGAACCACTGATAGAAGATATACTCGTGGATCGAAATAGAATGTTAAGGTCAAGACAATGAAATGTCTACATCAATGTTAAGGTCAAGACAATGAAATGTCTACATCAATGTTAAGGTCAAGACAATGAAATGTCTACATCAATGTTAAGGTCAAGACAATGAAATGTCTACATCAATGTTAAGATCAAGACTATGAAATGTCTACATCAATGTTAAGATCAAGACAATGAAATGTCTACATCAATGTAAAGATCAAGACAATGAAATGTCTACATCAATGTTAAGGTCAAGACAATGAAATGTCTACATCAATGTTAAGATCAAGACAATGAAATATCTACATCAATGTTAAGATCAAGACAATGAAATATCTACATCAATGTTAAGATCAAGACAATGAAATATCTACATCAATGTTAAGATCAAGACAATGAAATGTCTACATCAATGTTAAGATCAAGACAATGAAATGTCTACATCAATGTTAAGATCAAGACAATGAAATATCTACATCAATGTTAAGATCAAGACAATGAAATATCTACATCAATGTTAAGATCAAGACAATGAAATATCTACATCAATGTTAAGATCAAGACAATGAAATGTCTACATCAATGTTAAGATCAAGACAATGAAATGTCTACATCAATGTTAAGATCAAGACAATGAAATGTCTACATCAATGTTAAGATCAAGACAATGAAATGTCTACATCAATGTTAAGATCAAGACAATGAAATGTCTACATCAATGTTAAGATCAAGACAATGAAATGTCTACATCAATGTTAAGGTCAAGACAATGAAATGTCTACATCAATGTTAAGATCAAGACAATGAAATGTCTACATCAATGTTAAGATCAAGACAATGAAATGTCTACATAAATGTTAAGATCAAGACAATGAAATGTCTACATCAATGTTAAGATCAAGACAATGAAATGTCTACATCAATGTTACGATCAAGACAATGACATGTCTACATCAATCAAACAAAATATTTCTGTTACCATCTGTAGTCTTATAAAAGTAAAGAAAACAACAAAAAAAAAAAGAAAAGAAAGATTAAGGGGAAAGTAATCCAACGGGTGAGTGAAACCAAGGGAGGTAAGATAGAATCTGTCGTAAATCTCTTGAGAGATTAAAAAAAGACTTTTGCTCTCAATATTTCATTAAAATGTACTTCCATTCGCTAGACTTACCTTTACAGCAGGTGAAAGGTTTTGAAATATTCGCTACAGGAATTTATAGGAATATTTTTTTTATCAATACAGATTAAAGGTATTTGGGGACATTTATTTGCCTGAGTAGATATTCGTGTTGAAAGATGACTTTTTTAAAAAAATATATATGTATAATTCAAGAAAGACAATTTCTGATGTCTTATTTTGATGTTTAATTTTTCCTCTTGATAGAATTCACACCTGTAATGCGGTACCCAGGTGCAAAGAACGTCCCACGGGTCTGGAGAACAACAACATTTGAACACGTACAGTCCCCGGGGTTAGATTTTGGTTTCATTTGTCTGAATGTAACATTCAGTAACTGGATTTTACATTCAGTAACTGGATTTTACATTCAGTAACTGGATTTTACATTCAGTAACTCGATTTTACATTCAGTCACTTAGATTTTACATTCAGTTTGATGAACTCATTGAAGAAAGTGTAAACCTCGTTGAGTCGGACATCCATCTAGTATGGTGAGTTGGATAAATCGTGGTTTAAACTCCAAATATTCAAGTCTTGTTTGTCAGAGGGAAGGACGCACCAACAGCAACGCAAGAAGGTTCATTGTTGTAGGACCGGTGTACTGACAAACATATCTGCACAGAATGCCATTCTTGTGTCCACTCTTTCTTCCAGTGTTCGGACTTGTTTCATGACGTCGTCCTGGTCAAAGGGATATTAGTTGGGCATCCTTCAACCTTGATGTAGTACCCACCCCCTCCCTCCATTTAATTGGAAATCAATATTGCTTTTAATCAATTATAAATCGTACATAATCTTTATGATCTGCTCTGATTCACAATTTTGTGAAACTATTTGTAAAAAGTGCCAAGTGTATTCACTTCACATGACGGCTGTAATCAGTTCGATTATCACCCACTTGCCAGCAAAAAAAAAACACGGTATTAAAAATGTATGTTCCTAATCTCAGTTGGATTATATTTGTGATTGCAACAAATCTTGATAATTATTGGTTTCACACTTGGTCAGATCCTAGCGCACGCTTGAACTACTCAGTACTGTGAACCTGTCTCTTGCATAATTAAACAAAAATTATTTAGTTTATCAGAACAGGATAAGAACTGCAGAAAAAAAATCTAATTTAAATAATTGTTTGAGACATGTTTTTTTTTTAACTTTGTATTTATGTTTAATAATATCTTTTGTCCATTAAAAGCAGCCACATGAGGTTCATACTGTGATATTAAATAACAGCACCTTCTTGTGTGATGGTAGGCAGAGGGGTTGCGATGTACTGTTTTACAAAATAACAACTTATAATGTTGGTTGACAGGTATATGAAATAGTTTCTGTGTATCGACTGACACAATGATTCTGTGTATCGACTATCGACTAACACAATGATTCTGTGTATCGACTAACACAATGATTCTGTGTATCGACTAACACAATGATTCAGTGTATCGACTAACACAATGATTCTGTGTATCGACTAACACAATGATTCTGTGTATCGACTAACACAATGATTCTGTGTATCGACTGACACAATGATTCTGTGTATCGACTAACACAATGATTCTGTGTATCGACTAACACAATGATTCTGTGTATCGACTAACACAATGATTCTGTGTATCGACTAACACAATGATTCTGTGTATCGACTGACACATTGATTCTGTGTATCGACTAACACAATGATTCTGTGTATCGACTAACACAATGATTCTGTGTATCGACTGACACATTGATTCTGTGTATCGACTGACACATTGATTCTGTGTATCGACTGACACATTGATTCTGTGTATCGACTAACACAATGATTCTGTGTATCGACTGACACAATGATTCTGTGTATCGACTGACACATTGATTCTGTGTATCGACTGATACATTGATTCTGTGTATCGACTAACACAATGATTCTGTGTATCGACTAACATAAATGATTATGTGTATCGACTAACACAATGATTCTGTGTATCGACTAACACAATGATTCTGTGTATCGACTGACACATTGATTCTGTGTATCGACTGACACAATGATTCTGTGTATCGACTGACACATTGATTCTGATTTAGAAGTTCAGCTGCAGCCAATGTCCACGTCCCACTAACTGTAGCTCGTGTCTTAGGTCAATCCTGACCACTGAAACCCTTTTGTTTGCTTGATGCTGTTTGCTGTTCTTCGCACAGATATACCTACTAATTGTGTTTGATACTGTTCGCTGTTCTTCGCACAGATATACCTACTAATTGTGTATGATGCTGTTCGCTGTTCTTCGCACATATATACCTACTAATTGTGTTTGATGCTGTTTGCTGTTCTTCGCACATATATACCTACTAATTGTGTTTGATGCTGTTTCCTGTTCTTCGCACAGATACACCTCCATGTATATACATAAGTACACATGAACTAGTTACCTTTGATTCCCCACCTACTTATGGTTGTGGGTCAACAAACATTTCACCAAGTACTCACCAGGATATTTCCCTGGCTACTTGAATAAATAGGTTCATTGAACTTTGGGCTAATAGAAAAATATTTTCGTCCAACTAACATTTTTAAAAATATTATTGTAAGTTAGAACAAAAAAACTGTGTCATCTGTTGTTATTTGATTTTTAAATTTGTTGAATTTTTTTTTTATTTTAATCTACGCTCCGGAGTCTTATTTCTCCCCCTCACTCCCCCCCCCCCCCCACTCTACTGTCACCGAAGGACGCACACACAGACGTAACCACAGACATTCAGCAGCAAATATTAAACACACACACACAAACTGTGTTATTTATGTGTCCTCTCCTCTCTATATTTATCGATATTCTCTCTCCCCCCCCCCCCCCATTTCCATAAAAAACAAATGTCCTTTGATTACGTCAAGTCTGATTGTTGTCCACATAAATCTGACCAGCGTCTAATGCCATGAACTGGACCAGGGTAATACATTTAATATTGGCGTGGTGTCCAGGTCACTCCAGCTGGAGTTGTGTTTATACTTGACTGACGTCATACAGTCCAGCTGTCATACAGTCCAGATATATAATGTCATAATTCAAGATATATAATGTCGACCAATGAAACTCCAGTCTATGACTTTTCAGAGAATTTTCGGACCTTTGATCAACTTTAAAAAGAAAATACTTTTAAGAATCCAACAAATTCAGTTCTTTGTTTTTAAGTTGTATTCGTCAGTCTACGCAAACAGAATTGAGTTTATTTTACTTGTTGACAGTCTTAGTCGTTAAGTTTGAACACAAAATTATTTATGTACAGTATTTACTATTAGCTGTACTCTGCAAAACTTTTGCATTGAGTTATATTTCCTTACGTTTGATCAGTAGGCTATTTTTGGTTTTGGACAGATCCGATTTTTTTTTCATGATTTTTATTACTATTGTTTACGTTTGACGATTTTAAACTGGAATACTGTTGTATTAATTCTTTACTTTCGATTAAACGCAGAACCCACACCGCTATTATTTATATAGACTATGTCACCTGTTGAAACATATTTTAACTGCACAGCTATACATCTAGTCCACTACATGTTCTTTATATGTTCTTATAATGTTCACTGCCAGAGGCGGACTTGGGTAATTAGGCGCCTCGGGCTCAGAAGAAAATGTTGGGCCCCTAAAAAAAAGAGTTAGGAATGAATTAAAATTTTGACCCTATGGAGTCCCCATCATTAAATCAGCCTCTGTCCAGTAGTAATTGGGTGTAAAATCAATAAATCCACAGATCAATAAAGATGGCGGTATCGCATCACGTTATTATGATTTAATCTACTTCACCCTACACTGTTCTACTTCACCCTACACTGTTGGTGAGCACACTTTACAATGTGGCGTGTGATGTAATACATATGGCTTTACTTTTTCACACATAGATACACACATACACACATATACATACACACACACACATACACACATACATACATACATACATACATACATACACACACATACATACACACATACATACATTCATACACACACATACATACACACATACATACACACATACATACACACACACACACATACACACACATACACACATACATACATACATACATACACACATACATACATACATACATTCATACACACACATACATACACATATACATACATACATACATACACACACATACATACACACATACATACACACATACATACACACACATACATACACATACATACACACATACATACATACACACATACATACATACATACATACATACATACATATATACATACATTCATACACAAATTAAATATTTAAAAAAAACGGATTAAAATTTCACAATTTTGAGTTATTATTATTTCACATACAATATTCAGAATTTATACACATACCGTATTTTAATAGTTATACATGTTTTAGTCTTCTTGGTGATACAACTAAATTGAACGCATTTTATTAACACACGGTGTTTACCATTATTTCATTGCGTTCCACGGTTATTTGTTCGTCAACAAAACTCTTTCCCCACTGCACTTGTTTATCTGGTCCCTGAGCGGGTATTTCCATTGGTGTGCAAATGTTCTTCTCTCTGATAGTTCCCATTTCTAGTGGGAATTCTGTAATTAAGTTTCTCCCCTCACAATATTTTCCCAGTCTGGCGCGTGTATCCCGTCCACCCCCCCCCTCCTCCCTATCGCCCAATGGATGCCAGAGACTTGTACCCCGTCACTCCCCGGGTCACTGCAGCCGTCAAACGTGGTCCGAGTTTTGTCCAGGAATTACTGCTGATCAGAGCTGGTCATTAATTTTGTTATTCTAATAGTTTTAAATGTGGCCTTAGGAGAGACTGCAGTGACCTCCAGCTCTAGCTCTGTGCTTGCTAATGTGATAATATGTGTGGCACTTCTAGCTCATTGCTAGCTGTGGTCATAGTGAGGCGGTAATGACTTAAACTGTGTGTAACCCCCAGATCTAGCACTGTGCTTAATACATAAATGAACACATACAGTTCTTTATACATAAATGAACACATATAATTCTTAATACATAAATGAACAAATATAGTTCTTAATACATAAATGAACAAATATAGTTCTTAATACATAAATGAACAAATATAGTTCTTTATACATAAATGAACACATATAGTTCTTAATACATAAATGAACAAATATAGTTCTTAATACATAAATGAACAAATATAGTTCTTAATACATAAATGAACAAATATAGTTCTTAATACATAAATGAGCACTAATTGGTCAAACAATTTACGTGCAAGAGAAATAATTTTACCTGTTACATAAAAACGAACCAGACAAATACATGGTAGTGAGATGAGACACTTCAAATATTTCCCACACCTTTAATTGTCGATGTGTACACAACATAGGCCACTATTTGCCCATAGAGCACACAACATGTTTTCTGTGTCTTCCCCATTCTCACTAATCATAGAATACAATTTCTTTAAAAAACAAAAACTATAAAAAAAAATAACAGATTCTAATCTGACACTGCGATTTGTGAAGTTAACAAACCTATGGTGCCAGATAAAACCGTCTGGCAATAGAGTTTAGGTTTGGCTAATTTTATACAAGTGATTGCCAATACTGTAAACTGTGCAGTCTGTTTATGTATCTGTTGGTGTGTCTGTTTTTCTTCTATTTTTTGTTTGTTGTTTTTTAGCTGTCTGTCTGTTTGTCTGTCTGTCTATCCATTCATTTTTTTAAAATCTACCTATACTTTTACCTGCCTATGTCTGTGAATCACCGGTTGCCTGTGTTAGTTATATCCTTTAGTCTAATTATCTAGTATCCGTTTTTAAATGGCACAGGTAGCTAATCCCTGCAGAAACTAGCCAATGGCTTTACACAGAAGTTCGTTTATACCTGGAAATCTACACCACCTTCACCACCCTCACCCCCTTGATGTACCCGTGTGCCAACATATCACTATGTTTAGCCATGTCACCTGGGTTCTTCATTTAACCAGGTTTTCATCTGCGCTCGGAATGAACACCACCCCCCCTCCCACACCCCTTCCCAATGTATTTCTTACATTTTGCCAGTTTTACGTACATTTGAAATTCGTGGACAGGGACAGTTTTCATTTCATGGAAATCTACCCCCCCCCCACCCGCGCCTTCCCCAATCCTACTCCAAGACATCAAGACATCTGTACAACAACTTAACCTGTGGGGCTCAGGTAGAAGTGAGGCAGCAGGTTCAGGTAGACAACAGTTATCTTAGCTCATCATGCATGAGTGAAGCCACCCACCCACCCCTTTACCGCATCGAACCTGGCTTCCAGGTGGCACGCGCAATTAGTGAAAAAAAAACAGCAAGACTGAGGGGGAGCCACTTGTTCTGACCATACACAAGAACGTTTTAGTTTTGGTACTGCTCCCGTATCCCGCCGGGCGGAGCTAACCGTGACCCTGTCTACTGAACTTTGACCTTCAGTATTAGAAGCTGTTACTGAGTGGATCAATGCGGTGGGTTATTCATGAATACTTCTGATGAACTTTGACTCCCAGTGTTTGAAACTGTTGCTTCTGCTGTGTCCATGTTATTAGCCATTCATGTTTCTGTTTAAGTAATGAAAATGAAAATTCACCAAATCAATTTTCGGCATATCTAAAAAACATAAATTGGTTTGCCTTCGACCAGATGTTGTCATGTGTACACCCACTACTCACGTGCACACTTGTACACCCCTACATATGTGTACAACCCTATTCATGTGTACACCCCCTACTCATGTGTACAACCCTACTCATGTGTACACCCCTTACTCATGTGTACAACCCTTACTCATGTGTACAACCCTACTCATTTGTATTCTTTGTTACCTACAGAATATGAAAACAGTTTAGTTGATGTTTGATCATTTCCTGTAATGATAAATAAAAGAACCATTCCCTTATCTTTAATCTCATGTTACCCGTAATACAACACTGGAGATGAAATTCGACATTTGAGAATCATTACTTGATGACAATGATATTCATTCAAATATATAATTTTTGATTTAAGCCTCCCATCATCTTTATTTTGTGAAAGTAATATTTCTTACCAATCATGAGCAACAGATTAAAACGAATGATTTGGTTGCTTATTTCATTGTGTGATATATTACTTATCATTTATGAATAAAATAAAAGGCCGATTTGGCACGTTTCTCTCAACACATTAACGCCATGTGATGGGAAGTAATTCAACACATTAACGCCATGTTATGTGAAGTAATTCAACACATTAACGCCATGTGATGGGAAGTAATTCAACACATTGACGCCATGTTATGGGAAGTAATTCAACACATTAACGCCATGTGATGGGAAGTAATTCAACACATTAACGCCATGTGATGGGAAGTAATTCAATTATAAAAGTAAACACACAAATCACCGTTAATTTGAAATTCAGTGCATATATGTGTCAGACAAGAGGCGCTCCTACTGTGCACCTACCTTTATCAAGAACTATTTGAGAATTAGCTAATCGTAGTGTTTAGTCTGTTTCATACACTGTAGTGCGCATTAATCGTATTGTACTATTAATAGGTAGTACTTAATAATGCCGCACCTTGATGTTATATCTGTGATTTGAGGCGTCTTGTTCACTTGCATATCAAAATTTTCACATCGATACATCAACTCTTTGTTTCAAAGGATTAATATTTCTGGATAAAAAAAAAACAAATTAAAAAAAAGCTATTAGTAGAGCAACAATTTGTTTAAACTATTTAGTTTTAATTCATTGTTCCGCGCAGTTTAAGTTTTCTTCTTAAAATAAAATTATAAATTATTTTTTAGCTACGAATATCCATTTATTTGGGCATTTTGAAAAATTGAATTCGATGTTTCTATGCAACCATTTTTGTTTGTTTATCATGGCGTAAAATTACGGTAAGCTCACACCAGATTGAAATATCCAAGGACCTCGCGAATTCCGTTACGCTGCAAAGATATTCTATGTATTAATGTAAACGATTTTCTATTTGGATTGGTGTTTCTTAGCAGCCGTTTTTTGGTTTATTTACTTTTTGAAAACTAAACTTGCAAGAATAAAAAAAAACTCTGCAATGCGAAAGTTCGCAGCCTCGCAGCGGAAATCAGAACTTTCTGAATACATGTATTACGATTAGTCATTGCAGCGAAATAAATACGGAATTCGCGAGTTCTAGATACCGGAATTTTAATTTTATGAGCACCCCATTTATTGTACAGCTCATTAGTTTCATAGTGCACATGTATAGTGTGCATCCAGCTATCATTAAAGGTCTGTCTCATAGTGCACATGTATAGTGTGCATCCAGCTATCATTAAAAGTCTGTCAAATAGTGCACATGTATATTGTGCATCCAGCTATCATTAAAAGTCTGTCTCATAGTGCACATGTATATTGTGCATCCAGCTATCATTATAGGTCTGTCTCATAGTGCACATGTATAGTGTGCATCCAGCTATCATTAAAGGTCTGTCTCATAGTGCACATGTATAGTGTGCATCCAGCTATCATTAAAAGTCTGTCTCATAGTGCACATGTATATTGTGCATCCAGCTATCATTAAAAGTCTGTCTCATAGTGCACATGTATATTGTGTACCTTATTTGTAATTAACAGAGTTTATAATTATCCTAAGCCGATTAGGATTATTTAGTGAAGTTTTGAACCCGAGAATATCATTTCAAAACTCCTCAGATTTCATTTTCGCGGACAAGGTAACCCTTCCTCTCTTCCCAGGTTCAACTTCTTCATCGCTCCTCTACTTTTGTACTTATACAACACATCTTCCACTGGCGTCTTCTAGTGGCGATTATTTTTAGAATTCATTCATTTTTTTCACTCCTCCTGTATTCCATCTTTTCCTGTTTAATCTCTGGGTGTCTTCAGATAATCTACAGTTTCATGATTAATTACATTCTGAATTCCCGTTCTCAGCTGTTTAGAAACGTCTGCAGCGATAACTTAATCTGAGCTAAGGGTGATAACTAGGTTTATTGCCAGGTGAATGTGTGTGTGTGCGTGTGCGTGTTCACCTTATGGCGTGTTGTGCCCATGAAATACAACTAAGTGTCAATGATTTTCTCGGCCTACACAGACTGAACTCCTCGGGATGATGACCTCGTAACCGAGAGCTCACTCTTTTGAATGATCGTGACGTCTTTAGTGACCACGTGTATGGTCTGGCACTGACCTCCTGCAATGTCCATGTATGAATGAGATGTTTAATGTCGGCTATGAATTCAGCACGCGACAACTATTTGGACAGCTTTGAAACGTTGTTTCGAGTTCCTCGCTATATCCGTGTTGGCAGTGGCCAATGGACACACTACCCGGGCTGTGACTGACTGTCTGACTGACTGGCGCTGCAGGGTCTGGGACAGCTGACGATCACCTCGCCTGTGTCACTTCCGACATCCCAGGTGGACAGGTGGTAGCAGTCGTCTTATTTTGACATGTTTTCACGCCTGGATTTGACCAGTGCATTGATTGGACGGTAAATGCCGCGTGGTAGTGACTTGGGCAATTAGTGATGTTTCACTCTTTCATTCACTTCGCAGGGGATTTTCCCCAGAGGGGTGGATCCACTATTGACCGCTGGTCAAGCTACTGGTCATTGGCTTTTTGATCAGGCCCACGCACCGATTCCCTGTTAAAAGCAAGGGGCTCTCACTCCACCCATTAGCACGTGGTCTGGTCGATCGGTTGAATTTAAGAACCCACTGTGTACCAGGATTTAAAAAAAAAAAGTTCGCCCACCTTTGGGTTTTTTCTCATATACTGACTGAGAAAGTGAAGCCGGGCTGGACGTAAAGCCAACCAAACAGTCTCGTGGTATCCCACGGCAACTAGAAACAGGTGAACTCTTCTATATCCGGTCAATTCAATTCTGATTAATTAAATTATGTAAATTAGATTACTTTTAAAAAATAAATAAATATATTATAACTTGAAAGACAGTGATCTTTCTATGTTAAAATAGAATTGTTAACGTCATTTTCTAGTACTGCCAACTCCATCTTGTGTATTGCATCCGTTATATTTTGTACTATTTCTTTAAATGAATTTAATTAGAAAGAAAATAATATGCCAGACTTTTCTTTCAGCCACCATATTATTTACAGTTAAGAAAGAATGCATTTATTAAAAAAAAATTATAATGTCCACCTAGTGACTCTAACCATCACCTAGAGACTCTAATCAATCACCACCTAGTGACTCTAACCATCACCTAGTGACTCTAACCACCACCTAGTGACTCTAACCATCACCTAGTGACTCTAACCACCACCTAGTGACTCTAACCACCACCAGTGACTCTAACCATCACCTAGTGACTCTAATCAATCACCACCTAGTGACTCTAACCATCACCTAGTGACTCTAACCACCACCTAGTGACTCTAACCATCACCTAGTGACTCTAATCAATCACCACCTAGTGACTCTAACCACCACCTAGTGACTCTAACCATCACCTAGTGACTCTAACCATCACCTAGTGACTCTAACCACCACCTAGTGACTCTAATCAATCACCACCTAGTGACTCTAACCACCACCTAGTGACTCTAATCAATCACCACCTAGTGACTCTAACCATCACCTAGTGACTCTAACCATCACCTAGTAACTCTAACCACCACCTAGTGACTCTAACCACCACCTAGTGACTCTAATCAATCACCACCTAGTGACTCTAATCAATCACCACCTAGTGACTCTAATCAATCACCACCTAGTGACTCTAACCATCACCTAGTGACTCTAACCACCACCAGTGACTCTAACCACCACCAGTGACTCTAACCACCACCAGTGACTCTAACCATCACCTAGTGACTCTAACCACCACCAGTGACTCTAACCTTATATTGATAGTTGTACTTCATTTTTTTTTCTACAATGATCGAAAATCCGTAGCCCAACCCCTGTTGAACAGTGGTGTAAATCAAAAGAGCCCTGTGTACACAAACTGTACGGTGCAGTTAACACCACAACTAACATTTATTATTCATGTTGACTTGGATTACAAATGGGAGATTGTGCTTTGTTTCTCTGGTAAATATTTAACCAACGTGTGTCGGTACATCTTTGTTTGCATGCAGACTTTCTTGGGTGTCGACACTAGGTATGGTTAATGTGTTAACTACAGCAAATACTCAAAGAAACCGGCTCGTTAATATCCGGTTTTAGTATTATCCGGCCCAGTCAAAAATAAATTTTTATACTATAATTATGAATAATGTGTTGTTTATATATATACATATATATATATATACATGTATTATATGATAGAAATTTTCTGCCCGGGGTGAGAGGGGGGCGCATGACATTTATTTGTGTGTGTAATGTAACCTCCGGTCGTTTCTGCCCCAATATGTTTGTTTATTCACTCAAAGAGTGCTAATGTTGAAAGGAACAAAATTTAGAATTGGTCCCAAAGTGAGTTACAAGATATGAGGACACACACAGAAAGTGAAACTAATTAAAAGCTTATTAAAAAAGTGTGTTTTATTTTGACTGTACTGTTCATTTTGGTCGACGTTCCTTGGTGCGTGGGTGGACGTTTGAAACCCATTAGGTCAACATCAATAATAGTCATATTTGTCTGGTGTTACCTTTTAAAAAATAAATAAATTTTATTTCAGTTTTCTTAACGATCGAAAATAAGGAAATGGTAGTAATAAAAACAAATGAAAAAATAAATAGATAAACTAGACGAATCTAGGTTAATGCAGTGGTTCCCAAATTGTCAACAATGACCGAGTGGTGTGTGTGGGGAGTGGTGGTGGTGGGGTGTCAGGAACCAACTTGATGTGGGCCACTACTATGTAAATATAATGGCAGTGTATTTAATTCATTCTGGTCCTTAATCCTTTGTTTCTTTCTTTATAGGCGGGGTAGCAAATATTTCTTTATAGGCGGGGTAGCAAATCTTTCTTTACAGGCGGGGTAGCAAATCTTTCTTTATAGGCGGGGTAGCAAATCTTTCTTTACAGGCGGGGTAGCAAATCTTTCTTTACAGGCGGGGTAGCAAATCTTTCTTTACAGGCGGGTTAGCAAATCTTTCTTTACAGGCGGGGTAGCAAATCTTTCTTTACAGGCGGGGTAGCAAATCTTTCTTTATAGGCGGGGTAGCAAATCTTTCTTTATAGGCGGGGTAGCAAAGCGTGAACAGTTTGGAGATCCTTGCCTAATGTAAAAAAAATATTTTTTTTTAAATAACTGGGAGAATTTTAGTAATTTAAATTTGTAGGCTACAGACTAAAATATTAATTGACCAACCATCATTACCATTATAAAATAATTCGGTCATTACGTCTTGCGTTAGGTTTGATAAATAGGTCGAATTTCTTTACTACGTTAGTCATACGTTTTATTTGTCCAGTGTGTGCGTGAGAATGAGCCATGTTGAGCTGGACTTTACTCAACCTCAGCAACAAGCTCTGTGGAATGTTTCAATGGCTCAGAACAGTGAGGCCTCGTTTAGAGCAGATTGAATTCCTGATCTGTGGCTCTAGAGATGAGCCCACTGAATTCATTTATTTCTGCTCTGTGGCTCTTGAGATGAGCCCACTAAAAGTCTTCATTTATTCTGATCTGTGGCTCTAGAGATGAGCCCACATAATGTCTTCATTTATTCTGATCTGTGGCTCTAGAGATGACCCCACATAATGTCTTCATTTATTCTGATCTGTGGCTCTAGAGATGAGCCCACATAATGTCTTCATTTATTCCTGCTCTGTGGCTCTAGAGATGAGCCCACTGAATTCATTTATTCCTGATATATGGCTCTAGAGATGAGCCCACTGAATGTGGGCCAACGTTTTGAACAAATGTAAAATTTGACATAAGGACCGGACAAAGAAAAGATGAATGAAGTGTCAATATGAATTAATACAAATTGAATGTGTTATTGATGTGATCGGAGAGAAGCAAGATGCCGGCCGAATCAAACAGTCTGACTGACCCTATTTGTCTAGTTTAGGTCAAGGCTCGTTAAAGAACTGTTAGTTTATTGCCGGGGACAAAAACATGGACACTGTTTAAAAAAAAATATCGTGGTGGTGTTGTCTCTGTCTGAAAATTGTTTGACTTGGAAACCCACCCACTTCAATGAGCTCTACCAATAGTCCAACTACCAACACGGGCTTTTGTAGGTTGTAAGAAAAACGTAGGCTTCGGCCAGTTGTGATGGGGACATACACCTAGTTGGGTGACGAGTGGCAACATAGACTTGGTGAGGTTGTGATGGGAACAAAGAAATAGTCGGGTTGTGATGGGAACATAGACCTAGTCCGCTTGTGATGGGAATATAGACCTAGTCGGTTTGTGATGGGAGCATATACCTAGTCCTGTTATGATGGGAACATAGACCTGGTCGAGTTGTGATGGGAACATATACCTAGTCCTGTTGTGATGGGAACATACATCTAGTCAGGTTGTGATGGAAACATAGATCTTTTTCCGGTTGTGGTAGGAACAAAGACCTAGTCAGTTTGTGATGGGAACATAGCATAGAGATAGTCTGGTTGTGATGGAAATATATGAACTAATTGCTTCAGTTTCATTACTTGGATTACATAGTTAGCTAAAAGTGGAATTCTCATAGATTGCCCCGTCATTTCAACATGTTTGTGTCTAAGTGGAGTGACTCAGTACATCGCGGCAATCGTCCCTACATGACGTTGTATTCAATGAAATAATATTATTTGTAGTTGTAGCTTGTATTGGACCACTCAGTACAATCTTTATGACCTGCTATGAAGACATTACGAGAACTCTTATCAAATCTCTGCCTGCTCTACATCATGGCGGGGGGGGGGAGGGCATCTGTTGACTTTATTGTCACTGTGTGTCTATTTCTGTGTGTGTGTGTGTGCATGTGTTTTATTCTTGTGAAAGGGGGTTAAGTTAATACTGAGACCAGGTGTTCATCTAATAGTGTGTACTGAGATTAGTTGTTTATAGATTAGTGTGTACTGGGACTAAGATTTATAGATTTGTGTGTATTGGGAATGTTTTATGGATTAGTGTGTACTAAGACCAGGTGTGTCTAGGTGTTTATATATTATTGTGTACTAAGACCAGGTGTGTCCAGGTGTTTATATATTATTGTGTACTAAGACCAGGTGTGTCTGGGTGTTTATATATTAGCATGTACTGGGGTCAATGTGCCTGTATTGAACCGAGTTTGTCTTCATCTGTGTCCAGCTAAAAAGTTCATATATGCTAATTTCAGATATAAATGTCTAATTAAGAGCTAATTTCAGATATAAATGTCTAATTAAGAGCTAATTCCAGATATGAATGTCTAATTAATAGCTAGTTCGAAACGATTTTTTCCGCAATATTAATGCTAACTCGAAATTTAAAGATACAGATCAGATCACAGTTTCCATGTCGAATATCTAAAACAGCCGCAATTAGAATTGTATACATTAAAACATTTTAGTTTAAGGTTTATTTTTTCAATCATTACTAGTTCAAGATATAATTTAGCAGGCAGTACATTTAAATCTCAGTTAATATTTAGGCAACATTTTGAAGATGTTTTATTTAAACTAGCCTTAGCACATAATCAGTTGTCAGCTGATTTGATTCAGCTAGTCAGTAGGCCTGGCATTTAAGAAAGTTTTGTTCAAATAATGGACTATGGATGACCACTGAGAAGATCATGGGGGGACAATTCAGGCCAAACAAAAGAATAATGTTCCCAGTGAGTTTTGACCACTACAAGTTTCACTGAACCAGAAGTGACCATCCAGCAGAATGGGGTCATCTTGCGTTCACTTGGCTGCATCGTTTGATCGAATCGACAGAGTATCAAAGTACTCACGCTTTTGTTGACTGTGGCTATCGACCATTGTCCACTTGTCATTTGTTGGCGGTTGCAGGGAGTGGTGCAAAGTTTGAACGAACCTCTCGACCAGTGTCACAGTTTGAACGAACCTCTCGACCAGTGTCACAGTTTGAACGAACCTCTCGACCAGTGTCACAGTTTGAACGAACCTCTCGACCAGTGTCACAGTTTGAACGAACCTCTCGACCAGTGTCACAGTTTGAACGAACCTCTCGACCAGTGTCACAGTTTGAACGAACCTCTCGACCAGTGTCACAGTTTGAACGAACCTCTCGACCAGTGCCACAGTTTGAACGAACCTCTCGACCAGTGTCACAGTTTGAACGAACCTCTCGACCAGTGTCACAGTTTGAACGAACCTCTCGACCAGTGTCACAGTTTGAAAATGGCCGGAAGGGAAAGGGAAGAAATATAGATCATTTGCGTGTAGTTGTTTGTTCGGACGCCGGAGATTTAATGACATATTAGTTATACCTATAACTAAACTGACTGACATGGTACATATTTAGTTCAGACGATTTATATATAGACTGGCGATTCCTTGGTGGTGAAGCTAACAACCCCTTCTCTGCTTGGTTTATGTATCAGGTTCGAACCTTCTTAAACTTCTTTGTGAATGCCATTGTATCATTGTCTGACATTGATGGTAGTTGTAAGAAAAAAAAAGTGACCAATAAAATGGTCAAGATATTGATTGTCCAGTTATTGGTATCATAAAACTGTATCACCTCTGGCTTACAGTGTCCCCGTGGAATGACAGACTGCTGACATTCGTTATAGATGAGTTTCTTTTTGAAAGTCTGGGATTTTTGAAACTGGTGGCTGACATAGATCATTAGGCTGGTTCCCCCACAGTCTTCATAGTACCGGTTCGAATCCCATAGCCAGTAAACTAGAAATAAATAAAACCTGCTAATAGTGACTGGTACACAGATCATTGCCTCCCATCTCCCGGGTGTAATCTCTGTCGATGATCATATGGACGAATAACATTGACATGGTAAATAAACTGTCTATATCTTTGTTATCAGCTTTACACAAGGATTGTAGTTTGTAAACTCATTTCAAAAAAAACTTGTAAAAGATGGACATTGTCACATAATATGCACCGGACAAAACATCACTTTGTTATACATTACAGCCCCTACAAAACACATAACACAACGCGAAAGATCAATCAAATAAATTCAAGGGAAGAAACAAAATAAAGTTAAACAAATTATCCAGACAGAGTTATCTCCCACTGTCTGTACTCCATTATACAACAGGGACCTGCCGAGGGAGATAATCTCAATTTTTTGTGTATGTTTCAAATGATGTTTTATTCATACTGAACTCATGGAAGAATATTCTCCGTCTTCCTGTGATCTCGTGTTGTCTCACTTCGCCCCGAATCAAAGGAATGAATAAAAAAAAGACCGGAATGGTGTGGGTACTTGATATGTTAGCACTGTGGCTAACCGCACAACTGAATACTCAACCTAACTGTGTTCATTAGCGGAGTGCTGGTATGGAATGCACGTTACAATAGACACTATAGTTATGAATACTATTTGAAAAAATTGAGTTTATAAAAGTGTATCCATCCCAGGATGCCATGTTGTTCTCTTGTGTGAGAGTTCGTTACTATGTGCTAAGTTTGTCTGAAAGTCGTGTGGTACTGTTTGTGACTGCTTGTGGCAATAATTTATTAGATGTGGCTGAATGTTGTGATTGATGTGACTAAATGTTTTGATTGATGTGGCTGAATGTTTTGATTGATGTGGCTGAATGTTGTGATTGATGTGGCTGAATGTTGTGATTGATGTGGCTGAATGTTGTGATTGATGTGGCTGAATGTTTTGATTGACGTGGCTGAATGGTGTGATTGACGTGGCTGAATGTTGTGATTGATGTGGCTGGATGTTGTGATTGACGTGGCTGGATGTTGTGATTGATGTGGCTGGATGTTGTGATTGACGTGGCTGAATGTTGTGATTGACGTGGCTGAATGTTGTGATTGACGTGGCTGAATGTTGTGATTGACGTGGCTGAATGTTGTGATTGATGTGGCTGGATGTTGTGATTGATGTGGCTGAATGTTGTGATTGACGTGGCTGAATGTTGTGATTGATGTGGCTGAATGTTGTGATTGATGTGGCTGGATGTTGTGATTGATGTGGATAAATATTAACTCGTTGTGGCCCATGTAGAGCAGTCCATGAGTGTAGTCTTAAAAATCACGTGATTTCTGTGAAGGTAAACCTCATACCGACTACATTTCAATGGAATATTTTGAATTTATTTTTTCAGCCCCATTTATATTTAGCACCACAGTAATTATTAAACATTTTTATTTAATCTTTAAAATGGAGGTAACTTTTTAATTGCTATTTTTTAACCATAATGTAAGCACATTTTGAAGTGGAGCTTTGGTTGTGAGCACTATTTGAAGTGGAGCTTTGGTGGTGAGCACTATTTGAAGTGGAGCTTTAGTTGTGAGCACTACATGAAGTGAAGCTTTGGTTGTGAGCACTACATGAAGTGGAGCATTGGTTGTGAGCACTATTTGAAGTGGAGCTTTGGTTGTGAGCACTACATGAAGTGGAGCTTTGGTTGTGAGCATTACATGAAGTGGAGCTTTGGTTGTGAGCATTACACGAAGTGGAGCTTTGGTTGTGAGCATTACATGAAGTGGAGCTTTGGTTGTGAGCACTACATGAAGTGGAGCTTTGGTTGTGAGCACTACATGAAGTGGAGCTTTGGTTGTGAGCACTACATGAAGTGGAGCTTTGGTGGTGAGCGCTATCTGAATGCTATTGGCTACGGGTTCAATTCTCGGCGAGTCCGTTCATATTCTTGGTGCTTCTAAGGCCACGGTACCCTCCTATATAATGAAAATATAAACTCCTCATCCTTACATAATAATTCAAACTGTTCGTCCATATTGTTCATTCAATATAATAGAACGAATGGTTTCGTTTCACATCATTCGTAATGTTATTTAAAACATTTGAATATTCCTAACTTCATCTCATTATTTATTTATTTAAGTCACTTAAGGAATTCATCAAAATTCAAACGACAGTTCTCAATACACAGTTTTATATTGACATACATTTTTATTCACTTACATTTAGCGAATCAAACATCATTTGTTTACGATAATAAAGATAATATATATATATATATATATATATATATATATATATATATATATATATATATATATATATATATATAGTAGTAAAAGATTACTTTTGAAAAAAATTATTGTTTTTCAAAGTAGGGCAACATCTCATCCTCTTATAGCATTCTCAGTATTTGCAGATATCACACTGGTGGCGCGTGCTATCCATCAAACAAGTTTACAGTCTTCTATAAATAGAGGATCGGGGTCCGCGAGATGATTGGTTAAGATGCAGCGTTTTGGCCAGACTTGATTCCATCATCTTGTTATCTGGCCAGCTTGTGTGGAATAGTTGTTGTTATCTTTACAGATTATTTTATAGGGAGCAGATTATTTTGTCACAAGATGAAGAGGAATTTAAAAATCACGTCCCCGCGATCTATAGTTTGATCGACACGTTGGCTCGTACAAACACGTCAGATGGAAATAAATTGAGTTAAAGGATGGGTTAGGGTTAGGGAATAAAGTCTTGAAATTTGATATTGATGGAAGGGTGTAATTAGTTCGTGTTCAAATTGAAATACGGGGATAAATACAACGTTTTATGAAATGATTTTGTAAGATTTGATTCACATGATCGTTATAAAAATCATTTTGTTTTATTTAGTTTGTAAGCTTGTGTGGATTCAAATTTCCCTTTTCCTCGGTAGAGAATGCGTGATTCATTTAGGCTTTGGCATCTTGGTTAGTTAATGATTCATACAAGAATGAGCTGTTAAGAAATGAGTGATTCAAGCAGTGATTGTGTGTAGAGTAATAAGTGATTGGCTTATTGAATTTAGGTATACGTGATTAATGAATTGATCGACTTTAAATATATAACTTGTTTACAAAGTTGTTTTGTGTTGATTGGCTGGGTAAAGAGTTTAGGGTTAACGTGGTTACTGACTTGGTATTAATGAGTCTTGCAAGATTTGGCCTTAAAGATAAATGAATGACTTGGAGGTTAATAATTGATATAATAAGAACAATTAACTTTTTGCGAGAAATGAGTGATTCTTGAATTTTTTTTTTTTTTTTTTTTTTTTTTTTTTTTTTTTTTTTTTTTTTTTTTTTTTTTTTTTTTTTTTTTTTTTTTTTTTTTTTTTTTTTTTTTTTTTTTTTTTTTTTTTTTTTTTTTTTTTTTTTTTTTTTTTTTTTAATGAGTGATTCTTGAAGAGCTTGATTTGTTTGGTGACTATGTAATGAGTGATTTAAGCAATGGCTAATTTTGTAGAAAATAAAGGACAATTAATAACATGGGATGATTTTCTCGGTAGACAGTCGGTTGAATCAAAAGTTTTTTCTCTCTATCTTTTAGAAAATTGTCAACATTGCTTAATAAGTCTGTGTCTTCTTCTAAACTCACCAACATTGCTTATAAAGTCTGTGTCTTCTTCTAAACTCACCAACATTGCTTATAAAGTCTGTGTCTTCTTCTAAACTCACCAACATTGCTTAATAAGTCTGTGTCTTCTTCTAAACTCACCAACATTGCTTAATAAGTCTGTGTCTTCTTCTAAACTCACCAACATTGCTTATAAAGTCTGTGTCTTCTTCTAAACTCACCAACATTGCTTATAAAGTCTGTGTCTTCTTCTAAACTCACCAACATTGCTTAATAAGTCTGTGTCTTCTTCTAAACTCACCAACATTGCCTAATAAGTCTGTGTCTTCTTCTAAACTCACCAACATTGCTTATAAAGTCTGTGTCTTCTTCTAAACTCACCAAAATTGCTTAATAAGTCTGTGTCTTCTTCTAAACTCACCAACATTGCTTAATAAGTCTGTGTCTTCTAAACTCACCAACATTGCTTAATAAGTCTGTGTCTTCTTCAGAACTCACCAACATTGCCTAATAAGTCTGTGTCTTCTTCTAAACTCACCAACATTGCCTAATAAGTCTGTGTCTTCTTCTAAACTCACCAACATTGCTTATAAAGTCTGTGTCTTCTTCTAAACTCACCAACATTGCTTAATAAGTTTGTGTCTTCTTCTAAACTCACCAACATTGCCTTATAAGTCTGTGTCCTCTTCAGAACTCACCAACCTTGTGGCACTTCCCGCACATTCTGTACTGTAAACAGGAGGGTGTAGTTAAATAACTCAACGCCCCCCTCCATCACATTACTACTCACCCTCCCCCCCCCAGCATGCTCCAGGCGAGAATACGGTCATTATTTCGGTCCTGAACTATACAAGACCAGCTTCCGGCCACCATTGAGAAGAGCGAAATAAAAAAAAAACAACAAAAACCCAGAAGTAAGATTTCTCAGCAACTTGGATTTCACTGTCGCTTGGCTTCTCCCCACTGACAGAAAATGGCTAACGAGGGTCAGCACAAGAGATAGAGAATACCTGGAGGGGTCACAGCGTCGGAGCTTTTGATGAGGATCGATTTTTGACCACTTGGGTGTTTTTTCTTCAGTTACTATTATTGTTTGGACATTCTACTATTGAGACTATGAAAAGGAAACGTTGGTAAACAATAACAAGCCATTAACGAGAAAGTTCCAGAATTCATTGTTAGAAAAATGTTAGAAAAATGAACATATTTTGGCTTATTATATAATAACCAATATCTAAATATGTTACAGAGTTCTTAATTCCTATTACCTAAATTACTTTGAGTGCTGTGACAGTTTTATTTTTATTTACTTTTCTCACAACAAAGTAACTGTTTGAACTGAGGCCTGCAACATCTTCTTTATCCATCAAATGTTTTTAGAATGCTTTGATCAGAGAATAACAAACTAAGTCAATTTTAAACTGTCCACAACCACACAACCAACGTATAGTCACACAAACAAAAAAATAAATAAAGATTACTAAATAATAATAACCTTTCTGACCAACAAGTGCCACTTTCCAGACCTAGCCTGACCTGGATATCACATGAAGTCCATCAAAGTTCACTATGGCACGTTTGTAACCCCCCCCCAACCGGTGGTCATCCCTCTATCCTACGTTGACCCTAAATCTGAAATTTATTGTTTTCCGATGGCCACAGTTCTAATACCCTATCATCGCAGTAAGCAGATTTCCTTGACTAATTAGTCCTCACGGGGAATTCCCGACAGCACAGCCCTCTTCCTACCCCCACCCCATCATTCTCCACTACCCCATTCCGCCTTTCTCTCGCGCCCTTCCATCTTATTTGTACCGTTAACCCTCAAGACAAGATGACACGTTTTTTTTTCTTCCTTTTCTCTGCCCAGCCGGATGTGTCAGACTCCTCCCCCGGAAGTTAAGTCTGTCGTTGATGATTGGTTAGCTGTCTGGGTAGCGTTGACATCAACAAATAAAATACAAATGTGGGGGGAAAAAATGCGATTAGTTTGGACAATTTAGTCCCATTAGTTTGGAGCGAAATCTCACAGTACGGGTCGTAAAATTGTCAAATAATTTACTTCTTACGACGGGATGTATTGGACAATAATATTTTTTTTTATTTATGGCCGGTAACTATTGGTGATATAATAAGTTGGAATTTAAAAAAAAAAAAATATTTCTGCCGCTTTGCAACTGATAGAAAGTGATACAATAAATTGCTAATTCTGTCCCGATGTACCTCGTTCTGGTGTTGAAGTACACACGTCAATTGCGCAATCACAAACTGTTTATTTTTTCCTCCTGATTAATCCCCATTAAAAATACCCGATTAAAGTTTTTATAAAATTAAGCGATTACAATTTTTAACGCTGCTCCTGAATGCGATAATTTCACCCAAATATTTTTTACTTCGGAATTTTAAAAAAAAAAGGATCGATGCATCTATTTGAAATGTATAGGTCGTGGCTCCGGCAGCAACGCGGAACTTTTTCTTAAGTAAGCCTTTTGTGATGATAAGTTTAAAAATATGCTTGAACAGTTATAGTGACTGATTTAAACTCAGATGTCCATCACTGATCAGAACAACCCCCCGACAGAAAACGTGGGAACTGTCTGACGATGCTATGGCAGCTACTTTGACCTAGTTATTTTGTTTCATCTTCTGAACTTGAAAATTACAATAATAGATAAATAAAATATTATTCGATATGTTTTATTTAATTAATTTAGAGTACACTATCGGAGTGTTATATTGAGTCGCACTCGAGTAAAGATAACAATATTATGTAATAAAATAAAATTACAAAACTGATTCATAAGAAGCCGAACAAAGTACTGAATAGCAAAAAAAAAAATATTATAATATAAATAAATGACCTAAACCAATTCTTCGTACTTTTTTTTATGACTAGGAAGCAAGCACGGGCGGTATATATGTCATGCGTCCATTTTTTTAGGTGAAGGAGGCGGGTAGGGTAAGCCAGACTAGCGTGGGAGTAAAGTGTGACAAAATATGACAGGGGGATGGAGGGGAGGGACATGTGTCGTCTGTTTAGAATCTTAACTCAAGATGTCCAGTGACACTATCTCCACATGTTTGGCTTTGTTGTTAATAAAACTATATAATTAGCATCACTTGAATTGATCGGTACATGTAAAAGCAAACTGTCTGAAAAATTAATTCAACAGACATATATGATAATTGATCTGTTAAATTTAAATATTTATTTCATAAATGAAGCCATCATGCCAATGTTTTAATAGAATATAAGGACAAACTTGTTTAAATACAATTAATAAATTGAAATAGTTTGTGTCGATAAAATTGTGTTCATTTGCGATTGAAAAAAACTTATTTGCAAACTTCGATCATTTTTTGTAATCGAAAAGCATATATCTATCAAAACATATAATAGCCATTTGAGTTCTGCGTTAAATCGAAAGTAAAGAATTAATACAACAGTATTCCTGTTTAAAATACAATCATTACAAAATCGGATCTGCCCGAAACCAAAAATAACCTAGCCTACCCATCAAGCCAAAGGGGATATAACTTTATGCAAAGGTTTTGCAGGGTACAGATAGTATAATAATAATAGCGGTCTGGGGTCTACGTTAAATCGAAAGCGGAAAACAATAATTCAAAATGGTGTCCTACCGCGTCTCGATTCGATAATTTTTTTTTTGTCATCTACAGGGTTGAAAAGTTTCTGTGGTTTTTAACATAAAACCCAAAGGCCAAAATGTGAAATAGTTCAATTTAAATCTCTCTCTCTCTCTCTCTCTCTATATATATATATATATATATATATATATATATATATATATATATATATTGACCTATTTACATTTCTACAACATATTGCATCTATAAATTGTGGTAAAATAATGAAAACATGGGATCTGCCCGAAACCAAAATACTTCAGCCTACTGATCAAACATAAGGGGAAATAACTCTATACAAAGGCTTTGCTCGGTACAGCTAGTTAAAATAACACAAAAGTTATCTTTCAATATTTTTTTTAATACACTTTACTATCTTTCTAAAGGCACACATGCCATCTTTCATTTTCATTCATTAGACACATAATTTATATTCAGAAGAAACAAATGCCATCAGAATTTATTCAGAAGACTCAACAAAAAAAGATCATTTTCCAATTTGAACATCAATAAGACAATGGCCTGCTTGTACTGACTCACTTGATATTTTAACTTCTTCACATTTCAACTAAGGCAACTTGTTTGTTCTCCCTACTCCAGCCTCCATTTCCCCACATTCTGTTTGACTTAGAAAAACGAACTTGTTATTTAACGAGCACTTTGTGTGGATGTGAGGAGGGATTTAACCAATTACATCTTTACACACAGCACCAAGTGCTGGACTTTTGTTTTGCCCTTGTCACGTGATATTTGTACAGACTAAGTTGGTCAACTGACGTACAGATAATAATTATAAAAGGAATGTATTCTTTCCACAGCCCAACTGACTTTTCTCTTTCTTTACAATATGACAGAAATGGTGAAGATATATTGACATTCATAAGGATATATTGACATTCATAAGGATATATTGACATACATAGGGATATATTGACATACATAAGGATATATTGACATACATAGGGATATATTGACATACATAGGGATATATTGACATACATAAGGATATATTGACATACATAAGGATATATTGACACACCTGGATCCAGCTGATAACTGCTTAGTTTACACTTTACACAAAGGCGAATCTGGGCGTAGTCTGGTGCTACAGGATGAAGGTATATGGACGTAGTGTAGTGCTACAGGCTGAAGGTATCTGGACGTAGTGTGGTGCTACAGGATGAAGGTATATGGACGTAGTCTGGTGTTACAGGATGAAGGTATCTGGACGTAGTGTGGTGCTACAGGATGAAGGTATCTGGACGTAGTCTGGTGCTACAGGATGAAGGTATATGGACGTAGTGTAGTGCTACAGGATGAAGGTATCTGGACGTAGTGTGGTGCTACAGGATGAAGGTATCTGGACGTAGTCTGGTGCTACAGGATGAAGGTATATGAACGTAGTCTGGTGCTACAGGCTGAAGGTATCTGGGCGTAGTGTGGTGCTACAGGATGAAGGTATCTGGGCGTAGTCTGGTGCTACAGGATGAAGGTATCTGGGCGTAGTCTGGTGCTACACGATGAAGGTATCTGGGCGTAGTGTGGTGCCACAGGATGAAGGTATATGGACGTAGTCTGGTGCTACAGGATGAAGGTATCTGGGCGTAGTGTGGTGCTACAGGATGAAGGTATCTGGGCGTAGTCTGGTGCTACAGGATGAAGGTATCTGGGCGTAGTCTGGTGCTACAGGATGAAGGTATCTGGGCGTAGTGTGGTGCTACAGGATGAAGGTATCTGGACGTAGTCTGGTGCTACAGGATGAAGGTATCTGGGCGTAGTCTGGTGCTACAGGATGAAGGTATCCGAGGTAGCTGTAACTTTGATTTTTTACAGTGATATAAACAATGAGCCCAATGAATGATCAATAGATAATTAGTTTCATAGATCAATAGATTGATGTTTATACATTGGTGTTGCTATTGAGATCAACTTGTCGAAGATCAATGGATGTTATCTATTGGTTTTGTGTCGAGATCAGTGGATGTTATCTATTGGTTTTGTGTCGAGATCAGTGGATGTTATCTATTGGTTCTGTGTCGAGATCAGTGGATGTTATCTATTGGTTCTGTGTCGAGATCAGTGGATGTTATCTATTGGTTCTGTATCGAGATCAATATGCGATCCCATTGACCCATAACAACCCATTTAGTTTTTTTTTTTCAAGCTACAATTGACCGTTTCATTTGTACAGACTCACATCACTTACGGGAAATACCTATTGCATAAAGAAAAATAAAGAATCAAAGAAAACCTGAAAAAAAGATGACCAAAATAAATTCTTTATGGCGCACACAACGTCATATGTAGGTACTTGACTTCAAGCTTCTGTTCACTGCTGTTATGATGGAGGTCTGCTGGGTTGTGTCACAAATATAGGCCAGTGAAAGAAAACAGAAACAACTTTATCTTTTGCCGAAGGTTGAAACAACAACAACATCATCACTACATTTCGGTAATTTTAGGATTTCGTTTTCCTTTTTTTTTCTCACATGTGTAAAAATATTTGAACTAATCTACAGATAATCCGGGCAGCTTTAGAAGATAATTTTTAAAATTACTGACACTAATCTCTCGTTAGTTCCCTGTTATTGTTTTTTTTTTTACATTTTTTTTAAGACATAAAAAATAAAGATGTGTAGAACGTGGGAATGTTGATTTCAGTGACACGAAATAATCCGTTAAATGGCTTGTTCTATTTTTAGTAAATCTCTGACAAACCGTAACAGCGAGTAAACCTAAATGCACCACAGTTAAACCCGTCCCTGTTATAGTCGCAGATTGAGAGAACTAAAGATAAATGGAGAGAACTAAAGATAAATGGAGAGAACTAAAGATAAATGGAGAGAACTAAAGATAAATGGAGAGAACTAAAGATAAATGGAGAGAACTAAAGGTAAATGGAGAGAACTAAAGGTAAATGGAGAGAACTAAAGGTAAATGGAGAGAACTAAAGATAAACGGAGAGAACTAAAGATAAATGGAGAGAACTAAAGATAAATGGAGAGAACTAAAGATAAATGGAGAGAACTAAAGATAAATGGAGATAACTAAAGGTAAATGGAGATAACTAAAGGTAAATGGAGATAACTAAAGGTAAATGGAGAGAACTAAAGGTAAATGGAGAGAACTAAAGATAAATGGAGAGAAACATAGATAAATGGAGAGAACTAAAGTTAAATGGAGAGAACTAAAGATACATGGATGGATACGGATGGTCGTGCGGTAAAACGCTCGGCTGTCGACCTGAGGGTCCCTGGTTCGATCTTCGGTGAGGACCAAATGATATTTTCAGGTCTTGGCTTAAGTCCCCGCTATATCTCCCGTGGTGCCTCCATGGCCATTGTACTATCGACTATGGTTGGGATGAAAGTAGGACACTGCTAAAACCGTCCCATTAGTGGTTTTTAGGATCTAAGAGATTTCATCTCATCGTTACAGGGGACATTACACACAGATAAATGGAGAGAACTACCTCACTGGATGTTATATTTATAAGTTGTTTATTAGTTTTGGTTTTTATAAGTTGTTTATTAGTTTTGGTTTTTATAAGTTGTTTATTAGTTTTGGTTTTTATAAGTTGTTTATTAGTTTTGGTTTGTTTTTAAGTCTTGTAACTCACATTTGGACCTATTCTAATGTTGTGAGAAGTCTAAAAGTTGATGTGGATATGACTTTGATATGTCGAATGAATTAATATTACTTACAGTGTGAACAAGTTTGCCTTGAGATTATCTTTTCAAAATTAACACGAATCAAACAAACCACCGATTGTATAGACTAGTACAATTAATGACACTATATTAAAGTGTGAAAAAAATAAAAGACTAATTCCTTCAAAATAAAATTTAAAAAATTAGCTCAGATATGCAATAAGAGATTACAAAAAAAAAATCTTGTTACACCTTTACATGTTTAAAAAATTATGATTTATATACATATATCATTACAGTGTGGGGGAGGGCGGCGGAGGGGTGGGGACCCCACCTCTCACCCCCAGAGACCCGGGGGCGCCCCCCTGGGGGGCCCCCAGGGTTTTTCCCCGAGATATATTAAGCGCAAACCCCCCCCCCACCCCCCCCCCAATAATTAACTGCCTCCAAATTAGTTGAGGGGAAAGAAGGCGGGGGGGGGTGGTGACCACACCACACCCCCCCTCCTATTCCCAAGATATAGAAAAAATTGAAATTTTCCCTTCCTCTTCCCCCCTTGCTCGTTATCATTACAGTATTTGAAAGTGTTAGGGGAGGGAGGGGGTTTACAATATATTGAACTAAATATGTCCCAGCATTAATAGAAAAGTAAGTAATAAATAAATTATGTAAGTACTTAGATGGACACCCACTCGTATATTATAACTAATAATAATTTGTATAAATATTTGTCTGATACAATGAATTTTTTAAAATTATTTTTAGTATATTTTTTTTTAAAGATTATTTATCCAAAATTGTTTGTTATTGTTTTACGCATTGAAATAAACAAGTAATAACACAATGTTGTTCTGATGGTGATAACACAATGTTGTTCTGATGGTGATAACACAATGTTGTTCTGATGGTGATAACACAATGTTGTTCTGATGGTGATAACACAATGTTGTTCTGATGGTGATAACACAATGTTGTTCTGATGGTTTTATATTTATTTTTTTGTGTTTCCAATTTATTTCCTGATCGCTGTATGGACATATCGTTTTGATAATACCAGTATCTCCATTACAGTGTACTGGTACATGATTGTCTAGTATCTCTATTACAGTGTGCTGGTATATTACATGGTTGTCCAGTATCTCCATTACAGTGTACTGGTACATTACATGGTTGTCCAGTATCTCCATTACAGTGTACTGGTACATTACATGGTTGTCCAGTACCTCCATTACAGTGTACTGGTACATTACATGGTTGTCTAGTATCTCCATTACAGTGTACTGGTACATTACATGGTTGTCTAATGGAAGCTAGAGTCACCTCGCATAGCCTGATGTCAATTGTTACTGTCATTGGTAATTTACATCCACTGATTGTCTATGTCTACAAATTCTAAATTATCTTAAAAGGACACATAAATTACACAATATTTTTATAAACTTATGAAGAGAGGTAAATAAAAGGAAGGCAATCGGTGCAAAGAGAAGTATTTAGTACTGACTTTTGCACAAAAAAAAAACATTTTAAAAAAACCTTGATTAGAATACAGGTAATTCGATAAAATAATCTAATTTGGTCATATTTTAAAGAAATTCCTGAACTAACTTTAGTTCGGCCATATTTTAGGAAGTCAGCTGAGGGTTTAAAAAAAACTAATTCTAGTATAGTCATGTTTAGGGTGTTTGATAAAATATTTTTGGTAAAATCATAATTTATGAATTTTAATGAACTCATTTTGTTGAGACCATATTTAATTAAGATAAAAGTGTTTTCGCCCCTGTAGTGCCTGGAAGTAAATGAGCTGAAGTTGCCAGACCACATTTTTTATTTTTTAAAACAAACACACTTTGCTGCCGTTCATGTCCACAATATACTCCAAGCCAGACAGTAACCAGCAGGCAGTTTACTTTGTTAATTATTGGTGATTCAAAATGCAAATTTTCTCTTTCAGACAACTAGCCAGATGTTTCCAATTTGCTAGCCACATTTTTTGTTTACCTTCTTATGATTTTTTTTTCGAGTGAAAAAATTTAGAAAGTTGGACCATCTTCCATTATTGTTAAACGGAACCAAAAATTAAATATAGCAGACGTCATTGCAGTAATACTAACTCACACACAAATAGTCAAACAAAAATATAGCATAGTAACAATTTCGTATAGTCACACACACACATAGTCACACACACAGTCACACACACACAAATAGTCACACATACATGCACACATAATTAGACACACACACATATAGTCACACCCACAAACACACACATAGTCGCACAGACACACATAAATAGTTACACACAGTCACACCCACACACATAGTCAAACCTACACACGCACACAGTCACACACCCACACGCTCACAGTCATACACACAGTCACACACACACATATACTCACACACAGTCACACACACGCACAGTCTCACACACACAGTCTCACACACACAGTCACACACACACAGTCACACACACACAGTCACACACACACAGTCACACACACACAGTCACACACCTATATACTCACACACAACCCAGACGATAATTCAATCAGTTTTTTTTTTTTTATTTTATTTCCTAAATGTCGACTTTTAAAATAAAATCTTTTTCGTTTGTGGGGTAAAAAATGTTTTTTGTTAAATGTAATCGATTTCTCACTTGGTGGGATGTCCTCTTCGTCTTAAGTAATCGATTCCTTACTGAGTTCTGGTCCACGTTCCACATTGTGGAATCGATGTCTTAGTAGGCTGTTAATTGAACAGAGACTGCCGCACTAATCGAATCACTAACAAAAATAAAATGAAACAAGTTTTCTCCCCATGTTCCCTCCTGTCCTAGAACCACGTCAGTAGAACAGCTCATTTGTTCTAGTTAGTTACACGGTTATCTTTCCCCTGATGACTGGCTCACACCGTCCATTAAGAAATAGAACAGAATAAATAAAGGAGTCGACTTTGGAATATTCTTATCATACGCGATAATCTAGTTACTACCCGAGTACGTCCACTCCAATGAAAACTTCCATATAGACCTTTTTGGTCAGCTGGGCTCAGACTTGGTCAAATGGATTGAAGATTTGGTCAAACTGTAATTAGACTTGGTGAGGTGGATTGTGGGTCCAAGCGTTGTCCGTATTTTATATATGTGTGTGTGGAATAACTAACTTTGACCAAACGATTGTTTATTTTTGTTGGACATGTTCTCTCGTTGGCCAAGTTCCCTCGATGGCCGTGCCAGTTCTGTTAATCTTCGTCTCATAATTATTCACAGGCTCAGAAAAAAAGAAAACTACAACTTTATCTAGTTGGTTAATATTATTTATTTGATGAGATGTTCTACAATCAACAGCGAAATGTTGTCATACCACGTTGTTGTTGTTGTTGTTGTATATAGGGGTCTTATCATCTAGTTGAACTTAAAGTCTGAAAAAACTTTATCTTATGGACATTAATTACTGGCACGTTTCCTTAAAGCATTTTATTAAGTCACGTGATTTGTTACCTTTTTTTTAAAGGGAAATGAGAGAATGACTCAAAGGATGATAGAACATGACTTAAAGGATGATAGAGCGTGACTTTGAGGTGGATAGAACATGACTTTGAGGTGGATAGAACTTGACTTTGAGGTGGATAGAACTTGACTTTGAGGTGGGTAGAACATGAATCAAAAGTTATTTTTCCTTTGAGAGAATGAGAAATAGTTACAGTGGTCCCGAGGTTAGAGCGTTAGACACAGTCTGTGTATCTTACTAGATGACTCTCCCTATATCTGGGAGTGACTGGAGTTTTATAAAGATTCGAACTCTAGGCCACACAAAGACCCAAATACCGGACTGTCAGAGACTGTATATTCTGGTCTGTTTAAATCAAACAGATGTAGGTCGTAAATCTAAATATTTTCCTGGCATGTCTTTTGTCTTTTATATTGATTGGCATTACAGCGTCCAGATGTCTGTCAAGATGTCTGTCCAGATGTCTGTCATTTCACTGAATTATTTTTTTTTATTACTGCCCACCTGAGCTCTGACATCAATATCGCGATCCTCCATTCTCATTACCGAGTTGTTGTTCCTTGTGTTGTATTATCTTCAATACAAAAATACACTTAATACCGGTTTTATTTCTTCACCGTTTTACATTTTTTAAAAATTCACTTATTATTGATCTTTTGCATTAGTGTGACGTAAAGAAAAATCAAACCACAAACTAATTTTTTTTATAATATTACATTACCCTACTTACACATTACATTAATTATATTACATCAATATTATGTAATTGGCGAGCTTGTTTATTAACACTCTGCGTGACACAGCTTCAGAAATTATTTTTTATCAAAACATCATAGGTCTTCACTTCTTGATAAAATATCTCGAACTGATTAAAAAAGGAAATTGATTAAAGACATTCATGAGAACTCAAATGATATTGAAGAATCTGTTAGCAGAGCGAGTATAGTGGTGTGAGGGTGTCACCGTAGTGCAAAAATGTATACACAGAAATACAGTATATCTTGTTTTCACCGGTCAAATAGCTGTCCAGTCCATACAATAGACCAGTGGTGGACAAATACGGCGCTTCGATGAATTCTGTCGCCTCGTATCAACCCATCGTTCTATTGGTTAATAACTTTTTAAATCACTAATTTAAATTTGACATATTGACTCTACAAAAAGCACTACTATATATAAACACACGGAGCTAGGCCACACGTGGCTATAGACAGAAGGTAAAGTTGCCTTCACGTTTGAGGCGCAGATGTCGACTCTAGCGTTAGGACATGCCATTAAAATTCAATTTTAGTTGTTTTTTTCTGCACTATTGCGTTGACTTAAGGACTTTCAACCAACTTTCACCAAGGCCTGGAAAAATTCCCCTGGGTCTCACCGAGGGTAGAAACTATCAGGTCGACATCGCAATAGACATTGGATAGTAATTATTCAAGGACACACACCTATAATCAACGCTAACTCCTTCTTTACAATGGATGTACGATTGTATGCACGTGACTTGTTCTGACCAATGGAAACAAATATTCTTTTCTATTTATAGTATTTTAAATTCTTTTCTTTATAACCACGTCTTAAAAAGTAAAAGATCTTCAAGAGAATTAAAAAAAGCTTGTTCATTTCATCAAGATGTTTGGTGAATTACATAACGAAGAGGGTTTGATACAAGTCTAACAAAACTAATTAACTTCGCCGTGACATGTAAATTACACCAAGAGAAATATTTTCTGTTTTTTTTTGCCCTTCCCGACTCTAAAATCCGCACAGGTAAAATACCGACTGTCTAGGTGTGTGGGGGTGGGTTGTCATATTACCACAATAGAAGCTTATAACAGTATATGGTATAGGTTTTTGTCGTTTTATTGTTAGGGTTCGAAAATTACGCGTAAGATTGGCGCGCGTAATTTACGCGTCCGCCTAAATTACGCGTACCATTAATTCCCAATTGCTTGAAAATTTATATTCCTTTTGTTGCTCACGCTCACTGATTGCTAGTAGGTGTATTTTTAATAATGTTTTCAAAGGTTTTAACTTGTAATTAACCGGTCATACTAATTTGCCCGTCGTCCGCATCGGCCACGTATTTCGTCGTGTATTGACTGCATCCCTTCCTTTGAACTCTCTCAGTTTTATCTGCGGGCTGAGACTTAGTCTCTTAGAGCCCGTGAGATCAGACCTGCTGTGTCTCTCAACATCTGGAGACTGCTCGTAGAGGCCGATTGCCAGTATGGCTTCGGACTGGTCCACCCTGTGGTCCGCCAGTCGGGGGCACTCGAAAAGCAAATGATCTACGGTTTCCTCCACTTCCCCGCAGTGTCTGCAAAGGGTGTCGACGTTAGGCCTCAGCCTCCCAAAGTACGCGCCAATAGGACAGTGCCCAGTTCGGAACTGGGCAATTAGCGCCTGCTCGACACGCCTGAGCTTCCACCACGGGTCAGTTTTGGACGGCCGCTCTAGGACTTGCCGGATCTGAAGTCCGGTCACCCCATGTGCCCAGCCCGAGAACCACTTCGATTGTCCAAAGAGGCAGATCATGGAACGTGCTGCCTCAAATGAGCTCTTTCTTGCACTCACGGGCAGCACTTGGGAATCTGTCGACTGGACTATTGCCTTGGCAATGCCGTCTGCCCTTTCATTTCCGGGCACGTCCGCATGCCCGGGAACCCATTGAAGGGTCACATGCACGTGATGTTGGGACACAAGACCCTGTATTGCCATCAGCATGGCTTCCAGCAGTAGCGGCCATTCTCCTGTCCCTTTTACAGCTTGGAGAACAGAGAGCGCGTCAGTGAGGATGACAATGTCCAGAGCAGGCAAAGTACCCTCACCGATTAGCTCCCCTATGTGGTCCACTGCCTCAGTAATGGCTGTCATCTCTGCCTCGTAAGCACAGAGTGACCCACATAGGCCAGCATGGTCTTTCACAAAGCCAGTTTGTGGGAGAGTGATATGAACCCCAAACGAGGCGCTTGTCCGACCGTCTCTACTGGATACAGAAGCATCAGTATAGGCCAGTATAGCGTTCCCCGAGTAGTTTTCAATCACCTCCAAAGCCACATCCGTGATGGTTCGGCGATCCTTTGCGTTCCCAGCATTGGTTTCGACCAGGGTCGTGCGTACCTCAGGCATGTAGAGAGCCTCGCCAGGCGGGAGCCTTGAGACAGTTTCTAGCATTAGGCGGTCAGTCGGCAGCTTGATCTCGGAGGCAAGTCTCACTGCATGGTGCATAAAAGACCGCATCGAGAGCCGCTTTCTTTCCACCCAGCCATCGACCATCTCCCTTAGGACAGAGGTCTCCTCCTGCCGCTTGAAACGCTCATACGCGGTCAAGACGGCCTGCTCTCTACGAATACCCAGAGGTGGCACATTTGCCATGATTTCCACCGCTGCTGTGGGTGCCGTTCGAAAAGTGCCTGTGATCAGCCGGAGAGCCTGGTTCTGTACAACGTCCAGGGCCTCTAAAGAGGACTTAGACCCATAGACCTGCACAACCTGGCTATAATCTATCTGAGACCTTACTGCACCCATGTACAGTGACCTCAGGACATCTGCTCGAGCCCCCCAGGACGTGCTCGCCAGCTTCTTGACAATATTCAGTCTGTCAGAGGCGCAGCGGGCAACCTCCGACAGATGTGTGCATCAGCGGCGGCCATCTTTGGCTGAGTAATACCGTCTAATACGGTCAACGCGGGGCGGGTGCAATGCGCCTCGAAATACGGCCGCCTCGGGTGCCGAACTCAGCAAAAGACGGCACACGCGATCGACGCTGGTTAGGGTTCGAAAATTACGCGTAAGATTGGCGCGCGTAATTTACGCCAAAATTACGCGTGTCATTAATGCCCAATTACTTGAAAATGTATGTTCCGTTTGTTGCTCACGCTCACTGATTGCTAGTAGGTGTATTTTTAATAATGTTTTCAAATGTTTTTACTACTAATTTACCGGTCATACTAATTTGCCCCGTCGTCCACGTATTTCGTCGTGTACTGACTGCATCAGCGGCGGCCATCTTTGGCTGAGTAATACCGTCTAATACGGTCGACGCGGGGCGGGTGCAATGCGGCGCGAAATACGGCCGCCGCGGTTGCCGAACTCAGCAAAAGACGACATACGTGATCGACGCTGGTGCAATCCGCAGCGAAATACAGACGACGTGGGTGCAATACGCAGCGTAATACGGCCGACGCGATCGACGGAAGCGCTATACACAGTAAAATGTTTTCTATACGTTTCATGACATTTGGAACATATATTATTATAGATAATGTTTAAAAAAAAATTAGGTTTTTCCAGATTACAATAAAAAAAATTTCATGTCAGGGAAAAATGTTTTCTATACGTTTCATGACATTTGGAACATATCTAGATAATGTTTAGAAATTATTATTTTTTGGATTTTTTGGTTTTATAACCTCCCCGTTT
This sequence comes from Bulinus truncatus, assembly GCA_021962125.1. Classification (NCBI taxonomy): domain Eukaryota; kingdom Metazoa; phylum Mollusca; class Gastropoda; family Planorbidae; genus Bulinus; species Bulinus truncatus. The sequence goes on from JAGDYQ010000014.1 coordinate 3,952,643, forward strand.
GGCTTGCGGCCGCTTGCCATACAGCTCATGGCGGCATTGTGTAGACAATTTTTATGATTTTGCCTTATTTTTAACCAGACTTTGGCTTCCTTATTGAAAATATTTATTTTATTTTGTTTACTAAAACGATTAAAACAAACAATATACTGTGCGGTTTACGCTGTTTTACCAAACGAATACTTCCGATTTAGGCTTGTGGCCGGATGTAGATGGTACTCCTAATCACTGAAACTAATTGATCGCCGCTGTTAACACAACAAATTATGACAGAAACAATTAAAAATGGCCGTCAATAATGCATTTTTTTAAATTACCGTAATTTACGCGTAATTTTCCAAAATTACGTTACCGTAAATTACGCGTAATTTACGGTAACTTACGCGTAACGTTACGCGACTTCGAACCCTATTTATTGTATATGCAATTTTCTAACACTGGAAGTTGTCATGTGCTGTCGATTAATAATTCATGCAAGTTTTAAAGTTATAGAATAAGATATTTGATTAATATAACACTCCCCCCCCCAACCAGTTACCCTCTTCACACACAATCTGAATAGAAATACAAATATCAGTTTCGTAATAGAGTCCGACTCATGGTTTGTTACATCCGATGTGTTTCTCTAACGCCACAGGAGCGCCAGGTTTTAGAACCCGAGCGGCGTCCAATAATGTTGGAGGATTAATTTCCATTTATCTCAGTGATCGATGAGGATTGATTTTCATTTATCTCAGTGATCGATGAGGATTGATTTCCATTTATCTTAGTGATCGATGAGGATTGATTTTCATTTATCTTAGTGATCGATGATGATTGATCTCCATCGATTTATCTCAGTGATCGATGATGATTGATCTCCATCCATTTATCTCAGTGATCGATGAGGATTGATTTCCATTTATCTCAGTGATCGATGAGGATTGATTTCCATTTATCTTAGTGATCGATGAGGATTGATTTTCATTTATCTTAGTGATCGATGATGATTGATCTCCATCGATTTATCTCAGTGATCGATGATGATTGATCTCCATCCATTTATCTCAGTGATCGATGAGGATTGATTTCCATTTATCTCAGTGATCGATGAGGATTGATTTCAATTTATCTCAGTGATCGATGTTATATTCCTGATTTCCGTGTGGCCATTGCAGATTGAGCTAATGTTGAGAGATCACATTCACGACATCATTACCATCAGTGGCTGTCAACATATGCCGAAGTTGTAGAACACTAAAAATACAGCTACTTTTATTAAAGCGATGTGGCAAACCCCTTTTTTTTAAAAAAACAAACAAACAAAAAAACATCAAACAAACAAACAAAAAAAAACAAACATCAAACAAATAAAAGGAATATGTCGATAGGGAAAAAAATGCAAATTGAAAATAGAATCTCATCATTAAAGTGATAAACTTTCTTAGCCTCGGGTCGGTCATTTGATAAAAAAAAAACAACAACAACAATCGTAATTTGATAATTCATTGGCTACTCGCGCACCAACTACTGTTGCTTCAGTCGGACGCGGGTTGAGAGCCACTGATGTACACCATTAAATCCGTGCATTTTGGGACAATCACTACCTACCGTTTCTTATACGGAATGGACATATTGTTATGCTGGGTTGTATGTGTTTGTGAAGTGTTACAAATAATTGGACCACCGTCTATTCTGTTTGATCTCATCAATTGCTGGATATATTAAATACCAAATGTTGGCTACCATCGACTTGAACTTTTATTATTATTATTATTTTATTTCTTTGTTTTTCAAAACTCATTTTAATTATATTTTTTAATACGTAAATAACAACGACTGGAATTGTCGTAAAAGGGCAAAGAACGATAACAACAGAAAAGGTTTTTCTTTAACCTTGTTGTCTCCCTTGCTCCACATATCTTCCCGATGTCACCACCATGTGCAGTGATGGCCGTCAGTTGCAGTATTGTATTCAGAGATAATGTTTTTATTTACAGCACGAATAACTTTCAGTTATGATTTGGTATTTAAAAATGTCAGCACACATTGAAAACATTAAGTGCAAATTATCTATAATACACCACGGCAGTTTGTTTTTTTTAAACTAATTTTTATCACGCGAATTTAATGGCTTGATTTGTCCTGTAATTTTTCAATTTTGTCTTGACAATTATTTTCAGGTTTACGTACACGTTGTCTTCAATCACTTCTATTGATATTTACCGAGTGTGTGGAAGCAGACTTTAGTTTTCAGTGGTATGTTTATGGAGCTGTTTTTAGATTAAAATGCCACACAGTCACCAGTCTCGCAATTCGTCAATGACTGATTCTTAGCATAACAGAGCGAAACATACTGTGTGTGTGTGTATGTATTTTTCGCACTTGTTGTGATACTTTTTGTATACTTCACGTCTGACTTACAAACAGAAAAAATATTGGTGTCGGATGTTTCGTTTGAAGTCAAGAGAGAAGTGAATGCAGAGACAATGTACTCACACAAACAAAACAAATATTGGTGTCGGATGTTTCGTTTGAAGTCAAGAAAGAAGTGAATGCAGAGACAATGTACTCACACAAACAAAACAAATATTGGTGTCGGATGTTTCGTTTGAAGTCAAGAGAGAAGTGAATGCAGAGAAAATGTACTCACACAAACAAAACAAATATTGGTGTCGGATGTTTCGTTTGAAGTCAAGAGAGCAATGAATACAGAGTCAATGTACTCACACAAACAAAAAAATGCATAAGTAGAAAAAAAAAACACCATCCTAGTTATTTTGAGACGTTTCTACGTTTACTGGTGGGGTAGCCTCTCGGAGTAGCCTCTCGGAGTAGCCTCTCAGAGTAGCCTCTTCAGCGAACAACGAATTGAGGACCACTGGGTTGTACCTTACTGTATGTCTTTTAAATGTCTACATTCTAGGTTCTCTGTGTTTCTAAATGTCTACATTCTAGGTTCTCTGTGTTTCTAAATGTCTACATTCTAGGTTCTCTGTGTTTCTAAATGTCTACATTCTAGGTTCTCTGTGTTTCTCAATGTCTACATTCTAGGTTCTCTGTGTTTCTAAATGTCTACATTCTAGGTTCTCTGTGTTTCTAAATGTCTACATTCTAGGTTCTCTGTGTAACACAAAGATTGTGTAGCCACTGTTCGCCTTTTATTTTAACAAGTTCATGTCAATAACTGAATATACCACAGGATTGGGCAGAGTAAATTAACGAATTGTTCTCTAGATTCATATCAGTTTAATTTTTTTATTCAAATCAATCTAATATTCTCTAGTTTCAAATCAGTTTAATGTTCTCTAGTTTCAAATCAGTTTAATGTTCACTAGTTTCAAATCAGTTTAATATCTCTAGTTTCAAATCAGTTTAATTTAACTAGTTTCAAATCAGTTTAATTTATCTAGTTTCAAATCAGTTTAATTTCTCTAGTTTCAAATCAGTTTAATTTCTCTAGTTTCAAATCAGTTTAACTTCTCTAGTTTCAAATCAGTTTAATGTTCTCTAGTTTCAAATCAGTTTAATTTCTCTAGTTTCAAATCAGTTTATTTTCTCCTAGTTTCAAATCAGTTTAATTTCTCTAGTTTCAAATCAGTTTATTTTCTCCTAGTTTCAAATCAGTTTATTTTCTCCTAGTTTCAAATCAGTTTATTTTCTCCTAGTTTCAAATAAGTTTAACTTCTCTAGTTTCAAATCAGTTTAATGTTCTCTAGTTTCAAATCAATTTAATGTTCTCTAGTTTCAAATCAGTTTAATTTCTCTAGTTTCAAATCAGTTTATTTTCTCTAGTTTCAAATCAATTTAATGTTCTCTAGTTTCAAATCAGTTTATTTTCTCTAGTTTCAAATCAATTTAATGTTCTCTTGTATCAAATCAGTCTAATGTTCTCTATATTTTTTCTTTGATATTGTTGTTCACATCTGCTGGCACCTTAAATCTTGGTGCTCACTTCACACACTTCCGGTTACTCAAATCTCTTCCTATACATGTATATTCAAAATTGTGTCAAATCTGAATCCTTTGAAAGGGGTGGTGGGGGGGAAGTGTTGACACGTATCCATGAATTACATGAACAGTGGGCTAATGGAAAACAACATTAGCGCCATTGAAATGTTTAATAGTGTCCAGATTGGGGTCAGGGGTTAAAACAGTTTTCATGCCTTTATACAGCATGCACACATGTGTGGAAACATGGTCTCACTTTTAACATTGCTTCCCACCTGTGACATCATTTGTGTCCGACTACCACTAGTTACTCACAATGTGTCATTAATCTGCCGACAGTTCAGCTATATTATTAAAAACCCTCGTCCAGACATCCACTCTCGTAGAAACAAACTTCACTCGACTCAATTAACTATAAAAAAAAAATGTAATCTAGACGGAATTTTTTTGTTTTCATTTCGACGAGGTGACAAGATAAACATTTGAAAATAAATATAGGTCAAGGTCATGCAGAGTAATTCACGAGCATGCACTTAGCGGCAATTTGTCTTGAACCAACAGTGACACATTTTCTTGGGTCGGATATTATGCACTTTTTTTTATTTTATTTAATCTTTCTCCGACAGCTTATCCCGCCACATTTTAGCAGACACATTCTCTTGGCGCCTAATCTGAATATTGCTCTTAGGACGATGGACAATTTTAGCATAAATAAAAAAGAATTTTTGTAACAAAAAAAATAAAATTAACCGAATTTCTATGTGCTTGTTACAGTGTGGTGTCATAAGGAATGGATGACATTATTTATCACTTACTCCGACTGCCCAACTTGAAATGAAACTTAATAGAATTATTTCACTTTCGTTTTTTTTTTTGAACATATGTATAATTTATTTATGACCTCTGGATTTAAAAATATAACAACAACCACAACAACAACCACAACAACAACCACAACAACAACAACAACCACAACAACAACCACAACAACAACCTAAACACAGTTATTCGTCTTTCTCTCTCCCCCCCCCCCCACCTCCCTGCTGCCTCTTGTATTTAAGTAATGGTATCGATCAGTCGTGTTATAAATAATTCATGTCATTTGTTTAAGTTAATCAATTCAAAATATCACAGGTTGGTGAATTACGCTTTAGTTTTCTTCAACTGTACAAACTCTGCAACATTTCCTTGTCTGAATCTTCCCCCCGCCCCCACCAAAGTTATCTCAAATACAATTTGTAAATATTCAATAAATGTTCAGTGAAAATTTAAAAAGACAACATTTTAACATTTGATATTTTAATTTCAATGGCAAACACAGCGTGTAATTGACAAACACGGCGTGTAATTGACTAACACGGCGTGTAATTGACAAACACGGCGTGTAATTGACAAACACGGCGTGTAAATGACAAACACGGCGTGTAATTGACAAACACGGCGACGGCGTGTAAATCAGCACAAAAAGAAACAAACTAAAAGGGAAGAAAAAAAAATATTTGTCCGACCAGAAAAGGATGAGTGTGAGTGTGTGTGTTGGGGTGGGGGATTGTCGTTCTTAAAATTAATTTAATTGAGAATTTTTTTGTATAAAATGTTTAAAAACAGCTGGTTAAGAAAGTCATATTATTAGATATTACAGTTATTTTATAATGTGTGCTGGCTCAATGTGCTGATGCGAGAACTCCATTTTAGATAAAACTCTTCGTCTTCACAGGAGTCAGTGTTTGTTATTTTGTCTGTAATGAGGTCACGGTACTTTTTTTTTTTTACAATTATCCCCCCTTCTACAACAATAGATATTATCTCCCCCTGACTGCAGTTCTTGACATTTGCCAATAAGGCGAACCATTTTATTTTTCCGTTACACAATTCCACGGATATTGATTTATGTTTCATTTGAACGCTCCATATTGTCATCAACCCGACAGCTCGCTTCTATTGAATTGTACATGATCTGATGCTAGTTACATCGTGTTACCTGGGTTGTAGTTGAAACAGAATTTTACTTCTTCAATTTAGTTGGCAGTTAGGTACAACCGTACACTAGTCGTGGAATGTGTTGAACAGAAATGTTTTCTTTTAACTGACTTAGATCCGTGTTTAGATCAGAGTTTAGATTTGTGTTTAGATCAGAGTTTAGATCCGTGTTTAGATCAGAGTTTAGATCTGTGTTTAGATCAGAGTTCAGATCTGTGTTTAGATCAGAGTTTAGATCCGTGTTTAGATCAGAGTTCAGATCTGTGTTTAGATCAGAGTTCAGATTTGTGTTTAGATCAGAGTTCAGATCTGTGTTTAGATCAGAGTTTAGATCCGTGTTTAGATCAGAGTTCAGATCTGTGTTTAGATCAGAGTTTAGATCTATGTTTAGATCAGAGTTTAGATCTGTGTTTAGATCAGAGTTCAGATTTGTGTTTAGATCAGAGTTTAGATCTGTGTTTAGATCAGAGTTCAGATTTGTGTTTAGATCAGAGTTTAGATCTGTGTTTAGATCAGAGTTTAGATCTGTTTTTAGATCAGAGTTTAGATCTGTTTTTAGATCAGAGTCTGCCAACCTTTCACAGTGTCAAGCTCTTCCAAAGATCACATCGAGAACCACATTGGTCGCGCGGGCTGTAGGACTGCCAACCCTGCATTAGTTGGGCATAATTTTAATATTTATCTTTTAGTTAATTTTTGTTATTGGTTTTTATTTTTTTTTTTTGTTTTACATCCAATAACCTCTGAAAATATCTGTGTCTAGTATTTACTTTCATTAGATTAAAAAAACAATCTCAAAATTCGGTCAGTTGTAGAACCTTGGGGTTCGATCGGATCCTGGGGAAAATATACAACTTGACCTCCGTGGTCACCACAGAGATGCTGGGAAAGTGACTTAATGTCCAGAAGTGGCCTTGAGCCTGTTATAACACATACCGTAGATCAGTGGCGTAGCTAGAGTAAACGTCACCCGGGGCGGTCCGTTCGAATGTCACCCCAGTGACCCCACAGGACCCTATGCTGAATGGTTAGGTGTGGCTAAACTTTCATATATACTCTACCTCTAGGCTCTACTTTACTCAACTGACCGGTACGTTACTGCTTAGATGTATGATCCAAGACAAAATCCAAATCCAATATCACAAAACAAATAGTTCAAATCCAAACATTTTTTAAAACGCAACATTTCACTTTCAGAACATCTAAATACAAACTGCAGAACTCGGAATGCACAGCCCAAAAGAATGTCTGAATGTCCTTCGACATTATAGTCCTAGCAGGAATGTCTTCTTGTTTTCATTGTGGCAAACAGGTCAATGACATCGTCGAAATCTATTTTGTCTTGTAAGCGCGCGTTCAATGGACAGAACAGCCATATCCGACAATCTCGACTGGCTTATGGTTGACCGGAGGTAATTTTTTATAAGTTTCATTTTCGAGAAACTTCTTTCACACGATGCCACATAAACACATATTGCCGGAAAGAATCTTAGAGTCAGCGTAAGATATGGCAATGATTCAACAAATTCCCACTTGATGACAAACCGTAGGAATTGCTGTATACAGTTCAGTGCTTGGCTTCCTCCAAGTTTGTTTCGGTTGCTTGTAGGTGTCGCCTTAAACATGGAATTTCTAGACAAAGGTCTTTCTCAGACAGCTCATCATACATGGCTGTGAGCTTGGTAACAGAAGACTGTATTTCTTCGTCGTTGGCACAAATAATATGTGTCTGGCTGAACGGAAGAAAAGTCAGCAAAATGTTCATTCACTGCCTTCCTCTCGTATCTAACTCCATATGAAAACGGTCAAGACACTCTAACATTGCTCTCTTAGTCTCCTGCTGCAATGACAATCAAGCATCTCTTGCTTCCTCTCCTGGTAATCTTGTCTTTCTACTGATTCTCTTCTCTGTAAGGATATCAAGTTCTACAATTTCACAAATGCCTGCTGGACGGCATTGTCAACAACCCTTCGTACGCTGCACTTCCAAAAAAGACCTTGAGAGTTTGGTTGCACTATGTCCACAGTAATACCTGGTGTTTGCATGTACTTCTGTGCTGAGTCAACTTCTTGTAAAACGTCACCCCAGAAAAACAAGAACGAAATAAAAAGAAAGTCGCATATAGCTGGCAACAGATTGTGCACAGCTCCTCTTGTCTCGACGCTTTCTTCGACATCACACAGAGCTTCAATGGCTTCCACAAACTTATTAAACTTCTATATCACTGGCTTCACTGCATCGGCATGTACAGCGTCTCAAGACTTCAAAAAAACGTTACACATTGACGGATTGTTAGCAAACGAATGTTTGCCACAAAGGTTCAAAGAATGATTGGAATAAGGTACAAAAATTGCCTTTGATTTTTTGTTGCACCCCACGTGGATTTCAGCCATGCTTGCTGCATTATCGTACTCCAGAAAGTAGATGCTCACTTACTATTAACGCGTTTTTTTTTTTAAATTTTTCCCCTTTCCCAACCCAGTTACATTTTAGATGACGTACCCCCTCTGTTATTGCAAGTTCCATCGTTTCTAAACCATGGCACCTGTCAATCAAGATTCCTAGCAGATGTTCACTAATTGTATCATTCAAAAAATCACCCTGTAAAAGCTACAAGAGTTAATTAAACTAAATTATATAGTGATTTTTTTCTTACTTTTATTTCAGAAATTAAATGAAAAAGCGTGAGAAAAGCAGATTTTGGGTAATTAAACATGAAGATTTCCAAAACAAAAAAGACAAAAAATCAATCTCGCTACATCACAAGAATATTTAATTAAACATACTTACTTATGTTTTTTTTTCAACATTCGAATACACCCAATGTATTAAAAGAACACATACATGTCACAATAAAAAAATGCTAAATAGCAATAGATCAATAATTTTATTTTTTGTTCAGTCAGAAATATAATAAAATTATGTTCTTAATTGTTATATAATTCTGGATATTAAAAATATGTAAGTAAATAATTCTTTGCTGAGAAAGTTGGCAGTTAAAAATAGTTACCGCCAAGTTACCGGTCTCACCATCGACATCAGTATAACACATATTCATGTGTGGTTTTTTCCCCTTAGTTCAGCCAATGAATGGCAAACGTATTTATACAAGTGA